>CAKNWT010312747.1:0-17222 GCA_932066315.1 Andricus coriarius | reverse complement strand
TGTCGGGAGCCCTGCGCGTTCGATTGTTTTGAACCGCACTTACTACAACTATGTTTGGTGTTGTCATTGTTGTTCCCACGAGCAGCTAGGGAAAAGGTTACGTCCGTCCTTGTAGAGCCCCGCATGCAAGGATAAGGCTGCATACTCTGAGAGGTCGCCCGGTATCTCAGAGTCACCGTTCGAGACACCTCACCCAGGTGCCATTCAGCTTTCGGCACGGTTGTCACGCCTCCGCTTAGGGGTTATTCCTTCGGGCCCATCCCTGGACAATTGTCCGCGACTGCTTATTAATTATTGTAACCATATTCAGCAGAAACCCTTGGTACAGGGACCCTCTATCCGCAACCCGAGGACGCGTTCGGTGGCTTTGTCATAGGCCCTTCGGTTCAATTCCTAAGGAATCAAAACCAAAACCGCCCTTATTTATATACCGCTGCTTATAAATTATTAATTTAATGCTTAAATAAATAAATAAAATTAAATAAATTAATTAATTATGCATAAATAAATGCATAAATAAAATTATTAATTTAATTAATTAATTAACCGCTGCTATTTATATATATATATATATATATTGTAGGTAATGTTTTTTAAATAAAATGTTAAACAAATTAATTACTTTTCTTTTATTTCGTAATAATAATAGTCATATAAATATAAATTCATAATATTAAAACCCAAAATATGCAAGCAATATGCGCATTTTGTTATCTGGGGTTATGAGATTAAGGGCGGTTAGAAAAACTGACATTCCAGATAACAATTATTGTCTTATTTGCGAAGCATATTACTCGCACGTGTGCGGATTTATTCCGCACGCGTGAAATCACTGATGCAGACATATGCGTCATCATAGGTGACGCATATCGCTCGCACGGATGATAGTTGATGCACGCCTGAGAATGAAATAAGACTTTCGTGCGACTTCACGAAGCGTACTAAAATAATCAACTAAATATTTATTGAAATATTTTAAATAAATAAAATAATTCTCTCGTAATAAATAACGTTTATTATAATTCGATTATATAAACATATAATAAACCATAAAGGGAATCTTTTCGACATTTTCACCCAGAGTTGGTATCAAATGAGGTTCAATTTCTCGGAAGATTATACCTAAGAAATCATTTTTATGGGAGTTATGGGGGTGAGTACAAAAATCGAAAAACATCTTTTTCTCGAAAACGGCTGGATTGATTTCAATGGGGAAAAACATATATGTTGTGGGTGCCAATGGAGGGATGATTCGGAAAAATTATGGGACACTTTATACAAAAATAAAATGTCAACAAAAATTTCCAAAATACTTTAGATTTTTTTTTAATTGGAAATTCTTGAGGCACAACCACCGTTTTTTATCTAAAAATACCTTGAATTATGTGCAAAAATATTTGAAACTTTAAGGTCAATCGGAGTGGCTGCTCGCGCTTAAAAAAATTAAAAACGCGTACAACGTTAAATGGACGTACTATAATGTACAATGAGGAGTCTGCAAACTTCCCTAGAAGACCACATGAAGGTAAAGATTACGCTACAGCGTAGCCCCTAAACCAATCTCTGAATATAATTAATAAAAGTAACCAAATAATTACTTCAAATATTGTAATTATAATTCTATACTTTAAAATTAACGCTACAAAATGGCAATTTAAATTTAAAGATTTGACTTTTTTGGGGTAGAAGTTAAAAAACTTTTGAAGACTTTTTTATTTCTACCGCTAAAAAATCAAATTTTTGCATTTAAATGGCCATTTTCTAACGTTAATTTTAACGTAAAATTATAATTACAATATTTTCAGTATTTATTTTTTTACTTTTATTAATTATATTCAGAGATTTGTTTAGGGTTACGCTGTAGCGTAATCGTTACCTTCACGCTGTCTGCTAGGGAAGTTTGCATTCTCCTTATTATACATTATAGGACGTGCATTTAACGTGGCACGCTGGAGATTTTTAATTTTTTCAACCGCGAGCAGCCACTCCGATTGATCTCAAACTTTTACATATTTTCTCACGTAATTGAAGGTGTTTTAGACAAAAAACGGCGACTGTGTCTCAAGAATTTCCCATTAAAAAAAAATAAAAAAGATTTTGAAAAATGTTTTTGACATTTTATTTTTGTATAAAATGTCCCATAATTTTTTCGAATCATTCCTCCATTGGCACCCATAAGATATTTTTTCGCCATCGAAATCGGTTTAGCCGTTTACGAGAAAAATATGTTTATCGATTTTTCTACTCACCCCCATAATTCCCACAAAAATGATTTCTCAGATATAATCTTCCAGGGAATTGAACCGCATATTAGTAACAACTTAGGGTGAAAATTTCATAGAGATTCGGCCGGGGGCAGCTTACACGAATGCTTATCCTGCTATGCCCTTTATGAACAGTTTGAGTTAGTTAAAGCTTTGAGTTAAATTAAATGATTCTTCTCATTAGCGTAAATCAATTTTTTTTAATATTATAAAAACAGTTAGGCACTAGTATAAAAATATATAAATATAATCTTATGATTCGTCGTCTCCAAAGTCTTCTGCTCATTCTTTATCGTCCTCTTTTTCCGCCTCCAATTCTTCGATTCTCTTTCTGATAATTGATTCTTCATCCTGAAGAACCGATTCTGAAAGCAGCATTTTTTTACCAAGAAACTTCTTGTATCTTTGTTTCGTTGCCCTGAGAACTTCAGGCATCTCTTCTTTAAATGCTGTTTTATTGTCTGGTCCTCTAAAATTAGGACATTTACCAGCTGCCTCTAAGATAAATATCGAAAGATATTGTAAAACTTTATAGTCCTTTAAAAGTTTGTTGGAATTGTTATAAATTATAATATACTTACGGTACAAGATATTTGAAACTTTTGTTTTCCTCAACGTCTTAGAAGTTTCTCCACCGAGCCACGTATATTTAGAGACTAATTCATCTGTCATTAATTCCTTCAAGCCAAGACCTAGAAATTCATGTAACTTCAACCACCCAACTTTATCAAATGATTGTACTGAAAGAAACTGATTATAAATGTTCAAAATACTGTAATAAGATAAAATAATAGAGTTCAATATAAAGAAATAGGAATCGTGAAGTTTTTTGTGAAATGAGATATTGAAATATATATATATATATACCATACTTACCAATTTCAGTAATTTTTCGGAATTCTCATCATTGTTCAACTCGTCGAATCCTTCAACAGAAGCTAATGGGAAGCCGCTAAGTGGTTCCAGTAAAGTTTCCGAAAGTTGATTAACATCAGCTGAGGTGCTTTTTGAAAACTCTGTTCCAATCAGATTTAGTTTTGCAAGAATCATCGTGTTCTGTTTTTCTAGTATTCTGTAAATGTAACGAAAGGTGTAATTTCTTATTTAGTGCATCCAACTTCGTAACACATTATCAATAAAATTCATGTCAATATTTAGGAATTTAAAATACAGATGCAAAAAAAAAGAAACCAAATGTTTTAAAGATTTCTATTCGTTATATTACTCGCTCAAGTTTTTCTAGTACTGTATCTTTAAAACTTTGAGAAGCACATTTTGGAGGGTCAGCAAATATTTCCCGCGTATCGCTTATTAGATCATCTGTATTCTCTTGATCGAGTGAAGATGGAGTCTTTTCTAGAATAGTTTCGGGCTGTGCAATAGGTGTTTTAGATGAGCCGTGGATTCGGTTATTCTTATGTGACGTACGTCACAAGGCGTTAGAACTGTTCTAAAAAAAAGAAGACATATTTTTATTAAATTTATAAAATATCACATTATAAAATATGTAACCTTATTCATAAAATGTTTATAAATTTCTACATACTGATCATTGTATTCAGAGATGTTCTTAAAAGTGGACGTAGTGTTTTTAGAAGCATTATTTCCTGAGGTGCTTGTAGATGGTATATCAGGTGAATTTTCACTTTTTATGTCTAGCGAATATTTTTTTAAATTAGAGGTAGTATTCTGAGATGCATCTTTTCTTGGCTTGTTTTCAAATTGTTGAAAACGTGATGAATTTTCCGTATTTGTGACGAACGAATCTTTTTTCAACCTCTTACTTTCGATTTCTCTTAATTTCTCTTTCAATATATGTAGTGTATCCTGTAAATTGCCAGAAGATTTGAACTTTTTTTGTCGAGGAGCCTCATCAGAAGAAGAAGATGACATTTTCCTCGATGGTTTTATTTGCCTACCACTACTTGAAATTTGTATTACTTTGGAGGGTTTCTTTTTTATTTCATCATTTAGTTCCATGATACTGCAATTAAATGGAAAAGATAATAATGATTTGTATCACTCTTTAAGGGCATGTGATACTTCAATCGGGTTCAGTTCTCCCGGGATTTTGTCCACAAAACTTGAAATTTTTAAAAGCTCCCTGCTTAAAATTTCCGATAGATTTCGGATAAGTTTCGGACAAATTAATCCGCACTTGTCTGAAATTTGTCTGGAAGATGTCTGGAACTTGTCCTGTTTCATCCGATTTCCATCCATAACAATATTTCAGGTCCGAAATCTATTCGAATCTGTCCGGAAGCTGTCCGCATTTCAGAACCACAAATTTTTTTTTTCAATGAAATCCGAAATTCGTCCGTTTTCCTCCGAATTATACCCGTAGTAAAACGTGGAATCCGAAATTTAGTCCGCTAATGTCCGAATCGTATCTGAAACGGAAACCGGGATCGAAAATTAGTCTGTATCTGTCCGGAATTGGCCCGCAGTATAAAATCAGAAATTATTTTTCGTAAAGTGGAATCCTATTTTGGTCCGTTTTCCTCCGGATCGTATCCGCAAGAAAATCGGAACCTGAAATAAGTCTGCACCTACCTGGCATTCATCCGGACCATAAAATCAGAAATTATTTTTCTTAAAGTGGAATTCGAAATTCGCCCGTTTTTCTCCGGATCGTATCCGCAAGAAAAATTGTAATCTGAAATAAGTCCGCACCTATCTGGAATTCATCCATTGAGTAAAAATAATTCATTTTTTGTAAAGTGGAATCCGATTTTGGTCCGTTTTCCTCCGGATCGCATCCGCGGGAAAAATTGGAACCTGAAATTAGTCCGCGCTTATCTGGAATTCATCCGTTGAGTAAAAATAATTTATTTTCCGTAAAGTGCAATCCGAAATTCGTCCGATTTCCTCCACATCGTATCCGCAAGAAAAGTCGGAACCTGAAATTAGTCCGCACCTATCTGGAATTTATCCGTTGAGTAAAGTTAATTTATTTTTTTAAAGTGGAATCTGAAATTCGTCCGTTTTCCTCCGGATCATATCCGCAAGAATAATCGGAACCTGAAATTAGTCCGCACCTATCTGGAATTCATCCGCTGAGTGAAAATAATTTATTTTTTGTAAAGTGGAATCCGAAATTCGTCCGATGTCCTCCGGATATTATCCGCAAGAAAAGTCGGAACCTGACATTAGTCCCCACCTGTCTGGAATTCATCCGTTGAATAAAAAATAATTTTTTTTTTGTAAAGTGGAATCCGAAATTCGTCCGATTTCCTCCGCATCGTATCCGTAAGAAAAGTCGGAACCTGAAATTAGTCCGCACCTATCTGGAATTTATCCGTTGAGTAAAAATAATTTATTTTTTGAAAAGTAAAATTCGGAATTCGTTCGTTTTACTCTGGATCGTATCCGGAAGAAAAAGTGGAACTTGAAAGCGGTCCGCACCTGTTTGGAATTCATCCGCACATTTATTGTTCTATTTAATTCTACATATATACAGGTTCTATTCATTACTTAATAATCATATAATGGCCGCAAATATTCCCTGCTCTCCTCATCTTATGAGAAAGTATAAGTTGCTGGAATCAAGAATGGAAACTAAGGGGATAACGTCAATCATAAATGAAAGAATTTCTAACAGTAAGTTTCTATTGTATTTCAATTGTATTTGGCAATGGTGATATAATCCGGACGGAAAGTGTACATCGGAGCGTTCTAATGTCGGATCAGATCGGATAAAGTTCGGATTATAATTTCGAACTAGTGAACCGGACAAATTCCGGACTCAATCGGTTGAAATCCGGGTGACAAAAACCGCCTCGATTTCGGATAGTTTCGGACAATTTTCGGTTTGGGAACAACGTCGGACCTGACAAATTTCCGATTTTTTCGGATATAATCCGGACAGAAAGTGTACGTCGGACCTTACTAATATCGGATCAGATCGGATAAAATTCGGATTATAATTTCGAACTCATGGACCAGACAAGTTCCGGACTCAATCGGATGAAATCCGGGTGACAAAAACCGCCTTGATTTCGGATGGTTTCGGACAATTTTCCGAGTCCGGAATTTGTCCGGAATTTTAAGCAGGGCTGAATTCGGAGATGCTATAAAATAGAATAACGGACGTCCCCGAATTCTTTTTTTGAGGGATAATAGCAAAAAAATATATTCTGCTAAATAAAATTTTTCTGTATATGCACTATTTGGAGGTCAGGATCGGTTGTCAAGTCTCTGTCATCGGTATCTGTTGTACCGAGTGGCATAGAGGGCGTCCTAACGAGCATAAATTAAATTATTTATGAAATACATTTTTTGGATTGCCTACAAACAAGCTTAGTTCCGGGACATTAGTTACTATGTTTTATTACTTGTCCTAAGTTTTCGACCAAAAATTTTGTGTAGTTTGGAAGTAAAGCTGCGGGGGAATTGTAACACGCATAACCTCAAAATACACACATATTAATCAAATTTAGCAAAACGAAATTATTTTTTTAATTATTCCACAACAGATGAGTTCTGGGACGTCCGTTAGCATGTTCGCTATCATTCCCCAAATTTTAAAGGCGAAATCGTTATTATTGTAGGAAAAAAGCCGGGGGAACCTAACACTGCTAAAATCGATAATTTTTTGTGTATCACATGCCCTTAATAGGTATAGTTTTTAACATAAATATAAATAAGAAATCGTTATGAGAAAAATGTCAGAAGAATAAATTACACAGTATTGTTAAAAATCTGTGTTTATTACATAATTAGTGTCCATTTGAAAATAAGAACAAAAAAAATTGAAAAATAACAAGTCTTTAATGATAAATGTAACACTGTAATGAAAACAATATGTTCAAACACTAATCATAACAAAGTAAAGTTATTTATTAGAAAATCATCGCTACTCCCTCTTCCTGTATTTTTGATATTTCATATTCAAATAAGAAATGTAAAAGCCTGCATGAAAGTAAAGGTAATGTAATAATGAAGAAATACAAGTCAAGTATAAATATCAAGTATAAAACTTACATATGGATTTTTCGGTTTTGCATCATCAGTACTTTCGAAACTGTAAAATCCACAGCTTTAATAATGAATATCTACATTTTCTGGAAAATGTAGAGATGATAATAACGAAGCACATATTACATGGTTTTCAGCAACTAGTTCTTCTTCACCTTCTACATCACTCCATTTTGGCATCATTTAAACTTTGCTTTTTACAAAATTGAATGGAATTACTTGTAGTCCAGCTAATAAATTTTGACAATGATATACTTGAATAGAATCCGACGTTATACCTAGATCGTAGATTGCAGTGGAAGATCTAAATTCTTGAACACTTAAGTTAACATTACCGTCAATTAGTACTGCTTTTAATAATACAAATTTTTAAATTGTTTAGTAAGCAGCAACTGTCTCGTAGCGAAGTTGCAAATGTGAATTTGACAATTATAAGCTTTTTAAACTGTTGGCAACAATGTGCAGGAGTAACTTCTGAAAGAGGTCCTTCTGCATGCCTTTGTGAAAAACGAATGTTTATTTCTAATATGAATTCCACGTTCTATTACTTCCCAAATTTCTTGAACAAATTGTTCATAAAATTCAAATGGATTTGAAGGTTTTTGTCTACCTTGAAATAAGCCTGCTATGATAGGTCTACTTTCGCACCATCTGTACTCAAATCTATCTCGATATTCTCTGGCAACATATTTGGAGGAAGACCTTCTAACCTCTTCGTAAGTGTCTTTTTGAAGCCAATGTGAAGGTATTCGCCTCCTGCAATATTTTGAACTTTCGTACTTGCAACAATCGTCGGAGTACTTAACAAAGTTCTTGAATCCTTCGGTAAGGAATTTAAATTGAAAGGAAACTGTCGCAATGTTTTCAATAATATTTTCCTTTGTTGGTGATTTATATTTGCTGCTAAAAATGCATTTTTTAGCGCATTCTTCTGAAAATCCCTAATATTTCGTCGTTGAACATGAATGCCTGCGCCTTCATCTTCGGAAGCACTTATTTCACTGGCGTCATTTTCTTCATTTGCTTCATTTATAAACATCCCAGCAATATTTCCATCCTCTAATTCTTCATCACTGCCTTCTTCATGGGAGCTTTCACTACCCTCATCGTCATCTGATGGCTGTTCCTCAAAACAATGTTCCACGTCATCGTCCATACTTTCCGATGCTCCTTCTAATCCTTCATACACCACAGATATAGATTCATCAGAAGTACCTGTATCCTGCTCAATGTGAGGTACGTTGTCGTGAACCGTTGATAGGCGTATTTCTTTTGCCTTGAACCCAGTTCAAGAAATTTTTTGAATTTTTCCGACATCTTTTTCCTTAAATGATTTCTTTTAGAAGAATAAAAATACCTGCTAAAAATGATTTACATTACTTAATGTACACATAATTTCGTATCAAGTGAAAAAAAAAATGAAAATTTTAGTGAAACTTATTATTTATTGTAAGAATAGTTTGAAAACAAACCTTTTTCTTTATCCTGTCCAAATGAATAATCAAATAAGCTCCACGTAAAGGTTTCATTTATCGAAGCCCAAAAATTAAATTTGATTTCGAGAGCACTTCAAATTATGTGGAATTTTTAAAAACAATAAATATCTTTTAAAACGTCTTTAAATTCAAGGAGAACCTTTAAAATCGATCAAAGTCACTTACAATGCCTGACAATCTATAAAAATTCAGAAAAGTCTCTTAAAAATTCTTCAAAATACGACATAGAAAATTGTTTTAAATCCTTTGAATTTCACAAAATGTTTTAACATTTTTGGGGTCGTGCACATAATACGTCACACGTTTTTCTTTTGTTTATATCGTTGTATCTCTTTTAGCTTCAAGGCAATTTTATTCTCGTCTCTATTTAAACAAAGGAAAAACGTGTGACGTATCATGTGCACGGTCCCTTTTTTGAATCTTTAAAAATCCTTAAAATTTCACAAAATATCAGAAACTTCTGTAAATCCTTCAAAATGCAAACATTGTTAAATAAGCTATGAAAGCTATATTATTTAATAAGTCATAAAAAATACTGTTAACAAAAATTTCAAACTGAAAAAAAATTATACGCCAAAAGTCAATTTTTTTAAATTTACAAAATCTAATGTACGTATGTTTCTAGAACTCAAAAAGTCGAACAATTTATCCTTCTGACTTTTTTCAATAAAAAAATGGTCAGACTTATGATATTTTATTTAAATCCCAGCCAACTTTAGAGAGCTCCAAATGCAGTTGTCTACACAAATTTAATAAGATACTTTTAATTTTTTTTCAAACAGAAACTTTCAATATTTTCCCAAATTTTTTTTCAATTATGTTTATACTGATTTATTTTTAACGACTTAGTGTAAAGATCCTAATTTAAGATTATTTTAATAATTTTTAAAGTTTCTGATAATTTATGAAAATTGATATTTGAAATGATGAATCTTAAACTAAAAAAAATTCTTTTTAACATAGTAGTTCAATTTTCAATCAAATAGTATGAATTATCAGGCAGAAAATATGAATTCTCAACAAAAAATGTAATATTTGATACTTTAATCAAAACAGTTTTTAATTTTAACAGAAAAAAAAAATTCAAGAAAAGAGTTAAATTTTCAACGAGAGATGAATCTTCAACTAAAACAATGAATCTTGAATTTATAATATGAGTTTTTATTAATTTAATTTAATTTTGATCTAAAAAAGATAAATTTTCAAACACAAATAGAATAGTTGCATTTTCAGTGAAAAAAATAATTTTCAAATAACATTTTTTTATATAAAATACTTGAATTTACAATCAAATTTTCTATTTATTCAAAATCCGTAAATGTGAATTTGTTTCAAAAATAATTGAATTTTCAACAAATGAAGAAGATATTTCAAGAAAACAGATCAATTTTTAACCAAAAGATGAACTTTCAACTAAAATCATGAATCTTCAACCAAGTAAGTAAGTAAGTAAGTAAGTAATCTTCAACAAGTAAAATTTTTGACAAAATACATGAATCATTGAATCATTGAATTTTCAACTAATAAAGATGACTTTTGAAAAAAATGGAATAATTAAATCTTCAGTTCAAAAAATTAAATTTCAACTAAAAAATACGACTTTTTAACCAAATAGTTCAATTTGCAACCAAAGAGGTAAATATCCAACAAGGTGATTGAATTTTCAACCAATTATTTCAATTTTCAACCAAGTAGTCAAATTTTCAATAAAAAAAGACTTAATATTAATCAAATATTTTTGAATTTTCAACCAAAAAGATAAATTTTACTCCAAGAACATTAATTTTCTACAAAAAAGATGAGTTTTTAACAAAATAAATGATTTTTCAACCAAATAGCTGAATGTTCCACTAAAGGAGATCAATTTTCTATAAAAAAATGGTGCGTTTAAATTTTCAGTAAAAAAATTAATTTTCAACCAAAAAGAACAAGGATTTTTAAGGATTTAAAAAAAATATTTAACATTTTTTTTAAATCTTTAAAAATCCTTAAGATGTCACAAAATATCAGAAACTTCTGTAAATCCTTCGAAATGTAAACATTGTTAAATAAGCTATGAAAGCTATATTATTCAATATGTCATAAAAAACACTGCTAACAAAAATTTCAAACTGAAAAAAATTATACGCCAAAAGTAAATTTTTTAAATTTCCAAATTATAATGTACGTATGTTTATAGAACTCAAAAAGTCGAACATTTTATCCTTCTGACTTTTTTCAATAAAAAAATTGTGAGACTTATGACATTTAAAAAATTTAAAAAAAGGTGTTATGATAATCTTGCAGGGAGTTCAAGAATCAACATTTTTCTTCTCTTGACTGTTTTCATATCGTGACGTCATTTGGCTCAAGATGTTAATTTTCGTGTGTTTTTTGGAATTTTGTAAGTGCAGTAACTCTGGAAATTTTTTTATCAAAAAGATACGTAAGGATAAATTGTTCTTGTTTTAAAATTGTATGAACACCCGTACAGAAAATCTTCGAATCTTGAAAAAGTCGTCCTGAATAGTTTTCAAAATGCGCTCACTTTTTGAATTGTTATTCAGAATATCTAGTTAACGAACTCGTCTTTTCTTTAAGAACCTAACAAAGTAAGTGTACCAACCATCGAGTTGATCCCTTCATTTTTTCAAGAATTATCGTGTTTACGGACGGACGGCCGAACAGACAGCCGCAATCGTGAAAAACTGATTTTCGGATTCAGGGGGTATGAAAACTTGGAGATCCGTTGAAAAACTGTGGTGTCGAATTCCGGACGAGTCTAATACATTCTCAATCATAAATGATGAGAATGTAAAAAGATGAGCAAATTTATTATTTAACAAATTTAACGTTATACCCGGTAAGAAGGCTTGAATAAAATAGAATTAAAAATTTAAGATTTCAGCGTGAAAGTAGAGATAATCCTATTATTTTTAATACCTGATTTTACCTTCAGGCTTCAGTGTTCAAGAAAGTAATAAGTGGCTCAGAAATGTAATTCCCGTCTATTCACATAGTGTTAATGACTCTCCTTCCTATTCCAAAAAGAAGGTTAGATATGAAGTGTGTTCAATTCAGTTTAATTCATTCGCGAAATGTGTACATTGAATTTTCTGAAAGACCGCTTCTTGAATTCAAGTTAGGAAGCGTCTATTACAGAGAATTCAAGTTTACATTGCAGAGAGGTGTTGTGACTTCAATTCAAGAAATCTGAATTGATTTGATATGAAACGTATTACCCTCAATTCCAAATGGTATAACTGAATTGAATGAAATAGGAATTGTGATACCGAGATACCAAAAAGAATTTATGTATTCTGAAAACATTAATTAACTTTAATAATTAATTAATTAATTATTTATTAATTTCTTCTAATTAATTAATTGATTAATTATTTTTTGAATTTTACCTTGTCCTTTTACTGCTTTTAGCATTAGATAGGGAAAAAATTATATTTTTCAAACTGTATTGAAACGTATAGCAGTTGCTTCTTTCTAATTACTGTTTCTGGTTTAAGAGAACGAAGGGAAAATCAGGTATTAACATGAATTGAAATTTTCAATCCTATTCTATTCAAGCCTTCTTACCGGGTACGTATTTTTCGAAATCCTCCAAGAACATTATTTTTAAAACGTATTAAGAAAAATGTTTCGAATTTTCAATTGAGGTTTTCTATAGATATATATGCAATTTTCTTCTTTCTGGATTCGAAGAATGAGTAAAAAAAAAGGTGCAGGAAATGAAATTATTAAAATATAGAAAATTCATTATTATTATTCTCATGAAAACCTAACAAGTTTCCCTGAAAGAAGATTTTTTAATTTTGGTATAATGGGCGGGGGTGGGGGGGTTGTCATATCTTGAACAAACCTGCTGGCCACTCTAAAACAACTAAATTTTTGTTTTGTCATTGTTCTAAATAAAAAATCTAGACAATACAAGGACTGGAAATATATAGAAATATAATTAGAGACATTTTAAAACATATAAAGTAAATCGCACAATGACAAAAGAACTTTTTTTGACATGCAACGAAATCATAACCTAAAAACTTGCAGAAATTAAAACAGGAAAAATGGGTGAAATATATGCATTTTTTATTTTAGAAATTAAATAAGTCACTTAAAAGTAAATACTTTAATTAATGGAAGAATAACTTACAATTTTGCTAAAGACTATTATCTCCGATTCTATAAAAACTGCAAGCACGCAATCACTATCTTTTTCCGTTTCAGAAAAACAGAAAAGAAACCGAAATGATGAAAAGAGGGAAAATGAAATAGCGCGCGATTCAAACATATATTTTTCTTTTGTTGATTTTGTGATTATTAAAAATATCATTATATAAGTAATTAATTATAATATAATAATGTTTAAAATATTTAATATTACATTTGAAATTATACCTACCTACAAGATGATAAAAGTACGAAAGATGTCCGGAGAACGTTATATGCCTTTACTTTTTTATATGACATCTTTACGATATCAAACGTCTTAGAGGCGTAGTTTGGACTGACAAGGATATCCTTGGACGTTCATGGCTTGGTGTCCACTGGAGTTTGTCTATTTAATATGAACAAATGATACTGGCACTTGTGATAGCGGTATGAGACACATTGTGCATGCACTCATTTAACCGTCACTCACTCCGTCAGGGTGAAGGCGATATGCGTAAATTATGAGTCGCATGGCGGTACCCACACGAAGTGCCAGTAATGTGCGTCGCACGATTGTTATCTGGGTAGCATTACGCTGCAGCGTAATGCTTGCGTTCGGCCGGTTTGTCAGGGTTTTCTTAATTATAATGCCATATTACTTTAGAATTACTTTAGCATTACTTACCCAGTAAAAAAAAATTGAATGGATATAACGCGAAAACGAATTCAGGTTAGGATTGGTGTATTCGATTTGCTGCCATTATCGAATTGGACCTTTAAATTCAATTCTGCAATGCATTAGGCTCTATTCGGCAGAGCTTATTTTATTAAATGAAGGAAAATTATCAGTTTTTCAGGGTAACAATGAGTATAATTAAGAAAAAAAGTTGCCGAAATACATTCGTGCGGTTTGGGCGAGCGATATTAATTATTTAACTGAACGGATTGATATTAACCAAACTTTGACTCCAATTCGGCAATACACATGATTTGACGGACTCAATTCTGCAAGGTGCAGGGAGATGGACGCGGTGGGTAAGAAGAGAAGAATTAAAAAAATTCAGAATCTGAATTCCCACCAATACGTGAATTTTCCTCCATCGAAAGTTCCACCAACGAATAGAAAAAAAATTAAAACTTATTCCTTTTCATCGAATTAGAAAAATGTAATGGAAGTGTATTGGGAGGAGTTAAAAAGTGGAGGAATGCAAAAGAAAGAATAGAAAGAAAGAGAATAATTTCACTTTGAAGAAGCAAAAGCTAGTCCTTTTAATCGACTCAGAAAAATGTAATGGAAGCGTATTGGGAGAAATTAAAAAGTGGAGAAATGTCACTTTTATTATCATCTTTTGATTCGACGTGGATTCTGCCTTATTCTTCAGAGATTCTTGTTAATTTGTGAATGGTATTTTTGAAAAGAACTTACATAGAGCGTGTACGGCAAAACAATTATAAAACAATCGCGCAAAAAGACCGGTTGACTGGGAAAATAATATTTTACTTTTTGACATTTGAGAGACGCGTCTTCTTACAGCGGCCCGTTGAGTTAGACTGGCATCATCATTGTCATGTGACACGTGTGTCTGTTGGAGAAATATAAAAAAAAGAGACAGATTAGAAGGAATTAAAATAATCGAAAATAAAGCATGTTGGTATGGAATTAAGAATAACCATGACAAAAAAAATTAAAATTTCCAAACTTATGTTGCACACGGAGGAATAGAAACCATGTGAGTGCACGCATTTTTTGGACGGATTAGAAAGAATTAAATTAATCTAAAATACATCATGTAAGTATGGAATTAAAAATAACCATGAGAGGTGTGTCTACTGCTCGCATTAAAAGGAATTTAAAAAATGGAAAATATGTTCGCCTGCATGGAACACAACCCAACTGGCAATAGTTAAGGAAATAGAAAAGAATTGGTTTCGGAGATAAGCCCATTCTTTCGCTGGGCACTTCTTCCGATGGAAAAGTAGCACATTCAAAAAAATTAAATAATGCACACTCTTTCGTTTAAATCTGAAAATATTAATTTTTCTCTATTCTTCTCTTCTTACCGGGTGGTAACTTCATTGCCGACAGTTGGTAACCCACCGCGTTCATCGCTCTGCACCTTGCAGAATTGAGTCTGTCAAAGCATGTGTATTGCCAAATTGGAGTCAAAGTTTGGTTAATATCACTCCGTTCAGTTAACACTAGAAGTACTGGCATTTTCTGATGATTTTTGAATGATTTCTAAACAATTTTGTTTTTTCAAGTGCGCATTCAATATTTCCGAAAAATGGTGAAATAATCCTATTTATAAGTAATTTAAAGTCACAAAACGCAATCTCTCTGCAAGCAACCGCCTTGACAACTTTATTTTTCATAATTGTACTCACTGCTACCCTAAAAAGCTTATAATTTCTCTTCATTTCATAAAATAAACTCGGCTGAATAGAGCCTAATGCATTGCTGAATTTATTAAAAGGTCCAATTCGATAATGGCAGCAAATCGAATATATCATACCTAACCTGAATTCGTTTTCGCGTTATACCTATTAAACTTTTTTTTACTGGCTAAGCATTACGCTGTAGCGTAAAGCTTGCGTTCGGCCGTTCCGCCAGGGTATGCGACGCATATGAGACGCACGCGTCATGATTATCATAACGTGCGAGCGATCCCTCGTGAAAAGACAGATCAACTTAATACCACTTTAAGATCAGTTTCAAACAACGTTTGGTTTTTTTCTGGTCTGTAACCTTCAGCCTATACCTGAATTATTTGTAGGGCATTGAGAATAGACACTTCTCTCTCTCTCTCTGAAATAAGGATAGCTGTCTGTATCAACAGACTAGCTATACCTAAAAGTCCTAAAGAAGCTGGACTGATTTATGAGCATTTCTGAGATCTAGAGGCTTCAAACAGTCTCCGTTATATTTATGGATATTGGGGGTTTAAACTGCTGGCTGGGATAAAAGGACTGTGGTCTTCTGGGGACCAGAAAAGATCAGTTTAAGATCACTTTAAGACAGGCCTATACCTGCCTATACTGTAGTCTTAAATTGGATATGTCTCTCAATGGATGACGCATATGTCTCGTCAGGCGAGGGCACATTGTGAGGATTGTTCCGCACATATGCGTGCGAATACGCCATAATTTTGCAGGCATTTTGTTATCTGGGAATCGACATGAGTTTTCGCGATGGCTTTCTGTAAAGGACCCTATACGTGTTTCTGTACAGGAATTTCGTACGAGACATATGCGCCGCACAATCTGAGAGGCACGTACGTGCGAGGCATACGCCTTGCACTTTGTGATAGGTACATACATGCGAGGCATCCCAGATAACAATCGTGTGACGCACAGTACTCGCGTGCGTGCGACGCACGCTGTGCGAGGCATAACGCACGCATGCCGCCATCACCTGTCGCAATGCTGTGATGGGTAGGTAGAGTGCGTGCGTAATGCGTCTCATATCGCCATCACGACGTACTTCACATATGACTTCGTATGCCAGCCTGTGTGCGACGCATGCATGCGTCTATCCTATAGACAATAAATATTTCCATAATAATGATCTGCTTAGATCCTAGATATTGTTTATTTATCAAAATCGGATTATTCCAAATTGTATCATATGTAGAAAATAATAAAAATTATTAGTCCGCCTTTTCACGGAACAAAATCTGAAAAATTTCCAAATACTTTTTCTAACTTTTTCTAATATATATATATTAGAAAAAATATTTTGAACTCTGCACAGTTCCAATTAATCAAAAATGTTTATTTTGTATTTAAATAATATTTTGAAAATATCCAATTTGAATTTTAAATGAGTTTTTTTTAATGACATTGTTGGTAAAATTATAATTTTGAATTTTTATTTCAAATAGCGCATTAAATACTTTTTATTTTTTATAACTCAAATTTGTAATTTTAATTAAATAACATTTAGGATTACTGTTTAGAAATTTGTTGAAGTATTTGCAGAAATCCGTCCTTAATGTTTAATAGAATTTTCCTAATTTTGAGTACTTCATTTTTTGATACTTTAATGCATGTTTAATTTCCTAATGAATTTTAATCAATTTTATTTTGATGTTAATACTTTCAAGTTAAGATAAGAAGTTTAAAAAGCGCGCTCAGTTTGAAATGATGATGGCCGTCGCGCGCTCACGTAGTCAGCTATTTGCCTTTTTCACCACGTTTTTTTAAAGGTTATGTTTACCCCCTTCATCGTAACAAAACATCCCTCCGAAAACACGAACTTGATTATTAAGCCAGGGTGAAAATATTAAGTACATCGGATCCAAAATGTCAGAAGAGCAAGGAGAAAATATGCCAAAGTCGATGA
>CAKNWT010312744.1:0-10094 GCA_932066315.1 Andricus coriarius | reverse complement strand
ATGGATATGGACGAAATTGCTTGGCAAAAGTAAAAAAACACCGTCAGTTTCTCCGAAAATACTGTGCTTGGTTTTATCGCGAAAAATCGGAAATTTGGTCATTGGCATTCTAACCTAACATTCTAACCGGCTTATTGTTATGGCCATATTATTTCAATGGTTTTGATAATTGCCATTGTTATTGTTGCTTCAATCGACTAAAAATCGCTCTCTTTTTACACAAAATACAGGTGAACAAAAACTAGCACTTTTCAAACAAATTATAGAAAAAGTATCGTGTCCCACACCTCGAAAAAGCGACGATTTAAAACTCGTGTGATAGCCACCCTCGCTCCGCTCGGGTGGCTAACTTCACACTCGTATTAAATCTCTCACTTTTTCAACTTGTAGCACAATATACTATTAAACTCTCTCAATCAGGTCTTTTAATGACTTTTTAAGCACCTCAAAAGATTGTATAGAACTTCAAATGTTTCCAGGGATTTCCTGGAACATGAGTTCAATTTTTCGAAAGTTCAAAATTTCCCCTTGTTAATCAAATGGGATTTTGAAGTGCCCGGTGGCACGTGTTAATATTCGAATTTCGAAAAAAAAAATTCGGGATTTTCTTTCTCCGGAAATGGAGGCGGGGGGGGCTGGCGCTCTAGGGTGAAACAAAATTTTGCAATGCATTTTTGGACCACCCTAATGCTCATGGCATAGATCGTTTATTGCATGTTCCATATTGTATTTCTTCTTTTTTTTCATTTTAATAAATTCTAATTATTTGGTAATTCGAGATTCGTATAGTAACTAAATTGTAATTAACTATCCGTCACAGGTGGGTCGTTTACAACCCAGTCCAATTTTCCCGCTCAAGTATTTTCCAGCTTAAGTAGTTAATTAATTCATTGATTAATTGATTAGCTTATTAATAAATGAATAAATTAATCAATTCATTAGTTGATTAATTAATTAATTTTCTCGCGTAAGTAAAAAACCTGTGTGCCGAAAGATTAATAAGAAATACCTGAAAATATTTGTAAAAATTACATAAAACAGGCAGGAGGGTGTCCAAACCACTTTATTACGACTTGTTACATGGGGCATGGCTGGGGGGCTTATGGACAACATTTGAACGAATCTTGTTGCACGTTATTTCTACGCGTCGCCTAACTTCAGACACTCTGTACAATTTATCTGATTTTTTGAGCCAATAATATAATTTTTGAAAAAATGGCACTTTATGTTACTGAAAAAAAATTTCATACTGTAACGTATTTTAAGGAAATAAAAGTACGAATTTTGTAGAAGATTGTCTTTTGATTTTAACAATTTAAATTACTTTTACGACACCTTGGTGGCGACTAATTGACTTCGTTAAAAAGTGCCTGACGATTAATGAGAAAAAAGATTGAAGACACAGATAGAATTATCGCTAACTGAACCCGGTTAAGGCACAGCATTAACAAAGTGACCAGCGTCACGCGAATTCGTATAATTACCGGTACGCAGACGTACTTAGGCTCGCGCGATGCTATCTCTAAAAATTAAATGTAGCAGCGTAGTTTCATGAGCACGTCCTAAGTCTGACCCTCATTAAGATTTACTTAATGAAGACCTCTCGTGGAATTCGAGAGCTTCCAGGGAAAGAAAAGGGGTAAATTTATATGAGCTCCCCCTCACAGAGTTGTTAAGTAAAAGTAAATTTTATATATTTTTGAATTCCGATTTTTAATTTAATTGCAGTGGAAAATTCTGCAGTTTCATAGAAATATTTCCAACGTACTGGAGAACAGCATTCTTTTCTACCTTTCCTTTAATTGCTTCATGATTTTATATGTTTTGATAATTTTAAATAGATTCCTTTTTAAACACCATATTTTAATCACCAGTGTGACGAAACGACTGATAAATTTAAATTTTTGAATCTAGAGTAACCATCTCGATTCAAAGTTTATCCAGTCAATAATATAAATTATATAAAAATGTGTTGCCTTTCACCCTCAAGCAGGATAGTGTATTGAAGAGTGGAACACGTGACAGCTTGGTACTCGTCACACATATAATAAAAACAATAAACAATTTTCGACAATTTAAGAAATTCTATATTTAAAAAATAAAATGAACTCAAACTATTTGCAAATCTCTAGATAATATTTTTAAAAATGAAAGTTGGAAATAATTTAAACAATTGCATTAGGAAAATTTCTTTTTCAAAAGGGACCCCGCACCAAATGTACAGTAAATGGCTTTTTGTGAAAAATTCTAAATCTAATTTTTTTTGTATTTTCGAACCCGCAAAGCAATAATCCGATAGAAAAAAGTAAGAAAAATGGAAGTGTTTTAACAAAAAATTGTCAAAGTTTCAATTTTTACGTGCATTTTAATAGAAAAATGCTTATTTTAGTACAAAGTTTTTTTTTCTCCTAAACTCTTTGTTATATTTTGCTAAAAGTTTCACATTTTGACTATAAGTCTTACTGAAGCAAAAGGTTCATATCTAAGATCTAGAAAGATTAACGTGTTTTTGGGTATACAGCATGGTATGGGGGTGTTTTCATACTTTAAACATCCAAGTATGGAAATCATAATTTCTTAGTAACTAAAGTCACTGGAGATTTGTTATATATATATACTAGGGTATGAAATCACTTTCACATAAGTAAAGGAAGCGTGCATAGCACGGATATTATATATGTGCATTTACTTCAATGGTAGTTTTATCATCCCTTGAATATTTAATTCGGAATATCGACACTACTTAATGACTAATATCACAAAAAGTTTTCTGATTAATCTATAAGGATAGGAATCATATTGAAGTAAATAGGGAAATTTTAGAACGACAAGGATGTCTTTGGATTTTTGAAGAGGGTTGTTTAATCATCCCTTACTTAGTGAAGCAGAGAAATGAACTTTTCGTGAGGAATAAATCACCGAAGATCAGACCTACAATATCACTTTAAAACATACATATAGGAAGTGCCCTTTAGGAGTACTTGCATTATAATTTATTTTCAGGGTAGTTTAATCATCTCTTCATTATTAAAACAAAGAAATCGATATTTTATACCCTAGGATTTAAATAAAAAAATTATAGTGACTTTAGTTACTAAGAAATGATGATTTCCATACTTGGATGTTTAAAGTATGAAAACACCCCCATAACATGCTGTATACCCAAAAACCCGTAATTCTTTCTAGATCTTAGATACGAACCTTTTGTTTCGGTAAGACTGATAGTCAAAATGTGAAACTTTTAGCAAAATCTAACAAAGAGTTTAGAGGAAAAAAAACTTTTCACTAAAATAAGCATTTTTCTATTAAAATACATGTAAAAATTGGAAACTTTGACAATTTTTTGTTAAAAAACTGTCCATTTTTCTTACTTTTTTCTTTAGGATTATTGCTTTGTAGGTTCAAAATTACAAAAAAAAATTAGAATTAGATTTTTTCACAAAAAGCAATTTAATGTACATTTGATGCAGGGTCCTTTATGTGTTTTTTAAAATACAAAATTGTTTTTGGCATTTGTAAAATATTGGTATTCGAACGTCATTAATAGCAGATTCGGAATTTTATTTTATTTTTAAGTACTTTAAAGAATGCCAAGATTTTTCAGAAGTTTTTTAAGTAAATATTTGACCGAAATCCAACCTTTTCCAAGAAATTTGCAAAATAAAGCTAATAAATATTCTTCAAATTACGTTAAAAGAATCTTTCGAAGTTTCCTCCGGAACGCTCCTGAAATGTTTATGCAGCTGAAGTTTAATATGTGTTTGGAAACAGTTTGATATTATTTGTTTCTTCAGCATAAGAAGTTTAGTCGAGAGGGAAAGCATTCAAAAAAATGTATTTAAAAAGTACAATCAAAACTATGATAAATAAAAATGACATAATGTTTAAAAAATTCTTATCCTCTAATTTAATACATTTTTATTCGTTCTTTCTAGGTTTCGTGGGTGAGAAAAAAAGATTCCCATATCCTATCAGTGGACAGAAGCATGTTCATCGCTGATGACAGGTTTCAGTCGATATTCGTCGAAGCTTCGGATACATGGACTCTTCAAATAAAATACGTCCAGGGAAAAGACGAAGGCGAATATGAATGTCAAATTTCAACAGAGCCAAAAATGAGCCATATTATCAAGCTAAATGTAGTTGGTACGTGGATTTTATACTATCATATGCATGCATTCCCTTTAAGCCAGATAATAAAAGTAAAAAAAAACTGTAGACTAATTTTTATACACAAAAATAATAGGTTAGAGCGAAAAAATATTTCATCCCTACTAACAAGTTTTTCATAAATAATAATTTCAACCCAGCCGAGTCTTAAAATAAGTATATTTCTTTTCACAAACAAAACTTAGATTACTGAAATATGACGATAAAATAATAGGTAGGTCATTTTTTCTAGAACCTTATGACCTCTCACATGAAAAAACTAAACTGCAGTATTTCAAACAGAGTTATAGTACAGTTAAAACTTAAGTCATAAGGGTGTGGCAGTTTTCCGTATTATTCGGGTTGAAACTGTTAGAACCATCAATAACTATTTATTCAAGCGTTAAATATAATACGACAATAAATTAAATTAATTTTTTTTCGCGTATCATTATTTAACGTAATTATTATTTAAAAAGCTTTAAAACTTTTTATGTATAGTGGTATAAAAAATGATAGCGCTATGCCCTGCAATGTGAGAAATTCAAAATCTTGAGGTGAAATCCTTTTTTAACGCGCAAAACGCGAAGCACTGTTTACGAGAAAAACTGCGAAGATTGCAATGAATACTAAGGTATTACTGGAATACTAAAGTATTACTGTTGACGACCCCAAAGAGATTCCCACGAGTTCCACAGAGGCAAGTTTTACGAGTTTCTTTTTTCTTTCTGAAACTCGAATTGTATTTTAAGTAATACAGATAGAATAGAGTGGGTCAAAAAAATTTTTTAATAAAAAACAACCTATACATCGCATTATAGCCTTATATCCAATCGATTTAAAACCTTGAATCCATACGTCTTTCCGATGACAATACAGAATTGTATAAAATTTGAGTTTAAAAAAAACAATAACAAATTCCCCCTGCCCACAAGCTTTTATTTGACTTGCTATTTGGATATATATGTATGAATGTCTGTATGTGTGTATATATATAATTAAAAAACAAGGTTAAACAACCACCGCAGGGTCCCACTGAGAGCAACTGTCATCTAAAAATGACACCGGCCCCCAGTAGAACCGCGGTAAATCACACTTATGGCCACGCCTCACAACCGAGAGATGAATGGTCACAGAACACGGTGAATTCATAACGACAGGCTGACGAAACCCTCGTGTGTCTTGAGGACACGAAGTGACCCGTGGGTGACAGCTTTCTGCATCCATCTCGTAAGTACCTTGGCATATTTTTGGCATGAGGGTGTGGCTTTATGGTTACGAACCAGTGATAGTTTTACACCTCCGAGAGCACCTATCGCAAGGACAATTACTTGTACCGAATATTTTGAGTGCAGCTTTTGCAGCTCCCTTTTAAGGTCTTGATACCTCTCCTCCTTTTCTTTCTCCTTGGCAGCGATGTTATATTGGAACGGAGCCGAGAATTCGATCACGAATATAGTTCGTTTCTCGAAGCCTTGGAGAACAATGTCAGGCCTCGAGTGTGCAACGGAGACTGATGTCCGAAAATCGTAGTTCCAGAAAATTTTGTACTTCTCGTTTTGGACAATTGACTCCATCTGCCTTGGAGCGTTCGGCAGGAACTTGGAACTTCTTGACATAAAATGCGGTCACGATATGCTAAGGTGGAATTGACACCGTCCTGGCATACGAAAATAAAATCCTCTGTACCTGAATTAGCAAGGTGTAGCAAGGTGTAGCAGGCTGTCGAGAGAACCTGCCAATCGAAAGGTGTGTCTGTAAAGAGTCTGCAGCCCATCAACGCGTCCTGCCAATGGCCTAGATTCACTACCGGAATGCTTTCGATTCAACCTCTCATAGACTTATTATCTGTCTTCTGGAAAGCTTGAAGATGCATCCACACATAGTGAGATGCGTAGAAAGATTGATGCCTCTTTGGAAAACTAGATTTACTATCTCATCTGGAAATTATCTTGTGACAACGAACAACGTCACCATCCAGAGGGGCGTCTTACAGGGCGATACCATGACCCCTGTGCTTTTTTGCATAATTTGTCTGCCTCTATCTCTCGCACTACGAAATTCTTCTGGATGCCTCTGTAGCGTTACTAATCAGCGCGTGCATAAGGTCACTCGTGTATTTTATATGGATGACCTGAAGCTCTATGCCTCTGTTAAAGGCAAACTTCAAACTGCCATAAATATCGTCAAGAAGTACACAGGAGAGATTGAGATGGACTTTGGATTGGATAAATGTGCCAAAATTCATCTGAAGAAAGGAAAGATTGTTGGCGTTCCCAAGGACCCTCAGCTTGTGGATATAAGTGTTATTAGACATCTTAACACTGGAGAGACCTATACATACCTGGGCGCGCCTCAAAGCCGCATTCAGGACGTAAAATTTGTAAAGGAGTCTCTCCTAAGCAGATACAAGCATCTTCTTCGACAGATTTGCTCTCCCAATCTGTCGGGGTTGAACAAGGTATCTGCTACTAGCATGCTTGCCGTGCCGGTTCTACTCTACTCGTTTGGGGTGGTTCAATGGACGAAGAACGAACTTAAGGCCCTTGATGTCACCACACGTAAGATCATGCATATGCATAAAAGCTTGCATATAAATTCGTCAGTTCCGCGATTATACATTTCACGCCGTCAAGGCGGACGCGGACTTCTGAATCTCCAGTGTCTTCACAACCGAATCGTTCTAAGTAGTCTGAGATCCGAAGAGGAGAGGTTGTGTACATTTTAGGTCCGTATGATTTGATGATTGATTCTTGTGCAGAATGTTCTCGTGATTCCGAATATATCGGGTGCACATAGCAAATTCCCGGTCCTTTTGTTGTTATTTGACACTTTCTGTGTTTGAATAAAAAATGTCATATCTCTGAAAGTTATAAAAGTTTTGAAAATATTTTTTCATAATCATTTGAAGAAGTGTAATGTGCACAAATTTTAGTGCGAGGGTTCGGTCGTGGTTTCAAACCTACAGTTTCCAAATCTCCCGCTGCCACGAACCCTCGCACACAGCCGCAAACAGACGTGAAAAGTTTTTATTTACTTCGAATTTTATAAAAATTAAACTAATCGTCAAATTGAAAAATTTTCAAAGGAAATTGTCTTCGTCTCGGCGAGTACTATATGATTAAAAAAAAGAATTGCGAAATGGTAAAAAATACACTGTAGAAATAATGTTTCATTAAAACGCTATTTCATTGTTTTTTATTTTTTTTTAAATATCAATTAAATCAAGATACACCATTAATAAAATTTGTGGATATCACACTTCTTGAAATGATTATGAAAAATATATTCAAAACTTACATAATTTTCGAGATATGACATTTTTTGTTTAAACACAGAAAATGTCAAATAACAACAAAACGACCCGATGTGCACCCGATATATTCGGAATCAGAAGAACATTCTGCACAAGAATCAATCATCAAATCTTATGGACCAAAAATGGACACTAAAGTGCTCTTGGATCCCAGAATAAAGTACAGCTTACATCGTTGCCAATGGCAGAGATCTTCTCCTAAAAATGGTCAGGAACCACGAGATGATTGGTGAAGGAGCGTTCCTTTACAAAGCCGCGGAGCCAGCGGCCGAGACCCTTGCCCTGAATTTTAACATCAGAAATGAGGAAAGTGCATTACTCCTTCTAGATGCTTCACTTCTTAAAGCCGAAGTGAAGAAAGCAGAGGTTGCAAAATTTCACCATCAGCTACTCGACAAGAAAATGCACGAAAACTTTCACAGAAATGTAGAAAAACAGTCCTTGTCGAAGAAGCAAACTTTTGCTTTTCTCAGATCATCAGGACTTAATTCAGGTACAGAGGGTTTTATTTTCGCGTGCCAGGACGGTGTAATTTCCACCTTAGCATACCGGGACCGAACTCAGCACACGCTGAGTACCTAGAGCACATACTATCGGGGTGCCCCACCCACGCAGGAACGACGTATATCTACAGACATAATGCGGCCCTACGAGTGCTTCATTACAATGTTTGTCGCTCTTACGGCGTTCGTGCCGAACGCTCCAAGGTAGATAGAGTCAATTATCCAAAACGAAAAGTGCCAAATTTTATGGAACTACGATTTTCGGACAGCAGTCTCCGTTGCACACTCGAGGCCTGACATTGTTCTCCAAGACTTCGAGACGGGAACTATATTCCTGATCGAATTCTCGGCTCCGTCCGAAAACAACATCACTACCAAGGATAAAGAAAAGGAGGAAAGGTATCAAGACCTTAAAAGGGAGCTGCAACGACTGTACCCAAAATATTCAGTACAAGTAATTGTCCATGTGATAGGTGCTCTCGGAGGTGCGAAACTGTCACTGGTTCATAACCTTAAAGCCATACCCGCGTGCCAGAAATATGCCAGGGCACTTGCGAGATAGATGCAGAGGGCTGTCATCCCTGAGTCGCTTCGTGTCCCCAAGACACACGAGGTTTACGCCGGCCTGTCGTTGTGCTTTCATCGTGTCCTGTGACCACCCATCTCACGGTTATGAGACGTGGCCATAGGTGTGATTTACCGCGGTTCTACTGAGAGCTGGTGCCATTTTAGGATGGTAATTGCTCTCAGTGGGACCCTGCGGTGGTTTTTTTACTATTGTGTATGTGTGTGTGTGTGTGTAGTCAACCCCCCGAACTATCACGTCTCCGACGTTCATATTCTGATTCGACACACTTATAATATCTAATTGACTTCTAACTTTTCATGAATACGTGTACTTTACAATTGACATCCCCCTTGATCGGATTTATAACCCAAGAAAGTAATTCTGAAATGGAACTAAAGTACCAAAAAAGTTTTAAAAAAGACATTAAAAAAAATATGCCCGCTGAGCGGGCACATTCCCCTTGCGCGCTACGCGCGCGGCTCGCTTCACTATCAAGTTTGAGCGCGCCTAGGGCGCGCGACTGTTGGTTCTCGCGCTTCGCGCTCTAGAATATATTCATCTGGCGCTTCGCGCTCGATAATAATGTATTTACCTCGCGCTACGCGCTCGGTCTTTGTATTTTCCACACATTTGTGCAAAGAACTTTTAAAGTTAAAGGGCAAAGCTTTAACGAACAGATTCTTATCACGCATCTCGTGCTTCGCACACTATGTCGTCACAATCTGGTACTGGCACTGCTTATTCAGATATTGCAAAATAATGTACAATTTTTATTTTTCATGATGACATTAAAATTTTCTCCTTACATTGCACTAATTTGTATTCTCAGCTGCCCTGAAAATGCGCCCAGTTTGAGCGCGCAAATCAAAAACTGTGGTTCAAACCCCTCATAAACTACAATCATAAAGTGAAATTAAACATTTTGTTTTCAATTTGACTTCATAGAGGGTTCTCAAAGCACCTACGGCCTTGACGATTACATTCTCATTGCGATACTCGCGCTTTGTGCTCAACAACTAGGTTATACAGATGATTGCTTTTGAAAAAATATGCTATCGAGCGCGAAGCGCGAGAACCAACAGTCGTGCGCCCTAGGCGCGCTCGAACTTGCGAGCGAAGCGAGCCGCGCACATAGCGCACGATGAGAATGTGCCCTCGCGGCGGGCAGATTTTTTATATTTTTAATGTTATTTTTACGATTAAAAAAAAACTGAGCGTCTTATCGAAAAATTGTTAATAAACAATTTTGAGCTGTTTTCTGGATGAGCAACTTCAGTCTATTCATTTTTTTCTCATAGCTTGTGTCGTTTGTCCAAAAATTTAATTTTTTTATTTTTAATATTGTTTTCACGAATAAAACAAAAACTACGAATCCTATCAAAAAGTAATTTATAACAAACTTGTAGAGCTTTTTTAGGTGCACAACTTTTATCTCTTCATCTTTTTTTGTATCTTGCACAGGTTGACAGAAAAATTGAGTTTTTGATTTTTTATTATTTTTAGTGCGATCAAAATTTGAATTTTTGATTTTTCGAAAAAATTCAAAAAGTTCTTATGA
>CAKNWT010312742.1:0-19105 GCA_932066315.1 Andricus coriarius | reverse complement strand
GATTTTGAGCATCTGGTGTTTTAGGCAACATATACGTAGTACCCTGGAGCATAAAGCCTGACGTCAGATCTGGTTGTTCGATGATCTTCTGAAAACAACGTGCCAACGCAGGATGCACACTAGTCAGGTACTTGTACCAGAAGTTGTGCACCATGTCCGGACCTGGAGCTTTCCAGTTGCTTGTTCCTTTCAAAACCGTTGAAACATCTAAAGCTGTGATGTTAGTCAGCTTCATTTCAGGGTTATTGCTAGCTCTTGACTTCTCTAGTTGGAACCACGCAGAGTTGAAATTGCTTCAGTTCGTTTTCCCCCAAACACCCGACCAATAGTTAGTCATTTCTTCTAATTGAGGCACGTTGGTGTCTTGCTGGTTGTTCTGTTTTACACTCAGCTCACGGTAGAACCTTCTTTCATCTGCCTGAAAGGTTCGATTTTGTTGCCTTCTTGCACTACTTTTCTTGTACCGACGCAGTCTAGCAGTAAAAACATCAAGTCTCTGCCGTTGGGCGTCTATAACCTCATCCAATATTTCTGGTGTTAAAGTCTCGATGTAACGAGGGTGGATGATTTTAGTAATATGGTGTATCAGCTTTCTGGTTCTATTTCCTTTTTTATATTGAGTAAGTCGACCCAATTTGCAGCTTACTTTGCTGACATCCATATCCAATCTGATCTTCCATGATGGATCTCGCTCCCTTCGTGGAGCAAAGACTGCATTTGCAGGCGTAGTTCTATGGTCCAACGTTCTAACGGTTGCTACAGATGCACAGTATACAAGAGTTTGCACTTCTAACGCAGTTTGCTTTGCGTTTTAATGCATAGGTAACACCTTGCTGTTCAGGTGTTCTATTAGTGCACGCAGATCATTTGTGATGTTCATCTTGGGCAGATAATGCCTTTGTGTTGGTTCTACATGTCTGAACTCTAGTAAAGCATGACCAAAATTCCTTTGAAGGTGCTGTAGGTTTTCTGGGATTTCGCTGTTCAGATCATCGTTATTAATGTCCGGATGTAGTTCTAGTGGATCCGGTACTTGATGTTCATTATCGCTAGCACCTATGCCTTCAGCTTCAATCATTTCTTCATTGTCCACATCTTCCAAGGGAAGTTCATCAATAGGAAGCTGCTGTTCCACTTCCATTTCGATGGCAGCTATTTCAACAGTCGAAAGCAAATCTATTTACAGATATTGAGCGTTTTTGATCTGCTAGATTCTGCTCTTTTATTCTCGTGGCTAGTTCTGGGTACTTAAGTAAGAAGATTCGATGATGCTCTCTTCTTCCACTTTGCCCGCTTTTCTTTGCCAAAAGATAAAAGCGCATTACATCTGTGTTCATATGGTATGTCCACTTTAATCGCCTTCTTGGTTGTTAAACCTCTGCTTCTGGCTCTGGTTGTATTGGGCCATCTACCTCTGGAGGATGTGGTAGCGCTAGATCATCACCAGGTTGAGGAAGAACATCAATTGCCGCTGCTTGGTCGTATTGCACGGCTTCCTCTAGCTGATGTTCATTGCCGTCGTTTTTCCACGCCAAATTAACCTGTTCCTTAATCTCCATTGCTCGATCTTCTGAGATGTGTAGATTAGTCCTGATGTCCTGCACCTCAGCTATAAGATCTCTTAGAGCGACTTTTTCTATTTGAGGATACTTTGCAGCAAATTTCGTTCTAAAATTGTATCCTATTTCGCGTGGTGTTTCAAACTTTGCACTTTTATAATAGAGACGCACCAATTCTTCATTCATTGTGGTATCCCACTTGATGCTAGCCAAAGCACCCTCACCAGGCACGGTTGATGTTCCACTGCTTACCGTTTGTCGCAGATGTTCTTGCTGGCCAGCTGTTTGATTGGTGAGATCTGCCTGACCATCTCGCAGCTCACCATGACCACCGTCCCGCATGCTGTGGCCCTCAGCGGTGGCTCCAAGGGCGCCCCGACGATCCTCGGGAAGCGACAAGCGTTTCAATATCTTCAGAATACTCTCCATGATAATTATGGGTTTTGGTGTTTCTCTTAGTCACTTTCCTCTTCGTTCTCTGTCTGTCTGGCCTGGGAAACCCTGTCAGTAGCAATGCTACAGCCAACATAGCCGTCAAATTGATGAGAGGAAAGATCAAGCCCTACCGCGACGACAACGCGAGAACACCTTCGGTAGGGAATTATTACAACAATTATTACAATTATTATTATTATTATTATTATTATTATAAGTCTGTTTGATAGGGTCTAAAAAACCCACATAAGTGAAAAAATGGGCTTTGCGAGTTTTTGGCGCTAATTATGACATTTTTGCGGTTTTTTTAAATGCAAATTGTATTTAATGCATAAATAATACTTCATACTGATAACTAGATTATAATAAATTGTTCAAACAATTTATTATTGTTTTCAGCAATTGTTTCTTAAAATAGAGATAGAAAGTCGCGTTTTTTTCACAAATTTTTCACTTTTTGTGCACTTTTCGATTAGAGTGAAGTAATAATTTATTCAAGTTAACAAAAATAATGATTTAAACCATATATATTATCTTTGTTAATAATATTCTCTTTGCTTAATGGTAGAATGTTGAGGTTTTTCTGAAATTTTAAACTATTTGTCTATTTTACACTTGGAGTGACTTAATATAGTATCTAAGATAAGTGCTAGAAAGTTGTGGCTTTTTTCTGAAATTTTTACCATTGCCGTGACTTTTTATTTATGAACAAATAATTCTTAAACATAATGAAGACACTTATTTTAAACAATGTCTTTCTTTTTTCGTTAATATTCTTTTGCTGAAGGCGTAGTTGATATCAAAATATGTGCAATTTGTCATTTTTCTTTTACGCTTTGCAATAATAATAATACGTTAAACTTCGCGTTAAATGGTCATGCCGTACTTGCAACAAGTTTCTTTTTCAGCGTTAAAAAGTGAAAATATAATGTGTCTGTCATTGCAGTCTGCTAACGGGGCTTCAAGCGGGTTGCCAACATGCAGGGGCCCAACTTCAATTACAGCCAATTTGTTTTTTTATTTTTAAACGCTTTAAAAGAAAACTTGTTGCAATTACGGCATGATCATTTAACGTAAATTTTAACGTATTATTATAGTTTCAACAGTTTACATATTTGTTTTGATTCTTTCAATAATTATAATGCCATAATACTTTAGCCATGCTTTACCATTACTTTACCATAACGCTGTAGCGTAATGCTTGCGTTCGGCCGTTTCGCCAGGAAAACTTTTACAAGTCATTTACAGACCTAGTCCTCTCACCCACTCCTAATTATTCCATCTTTGTTTTTTCTATTGCTTAAGATATAGCTTTTTTTTTAAATTAATTTCCTGAACATTGGGGAAACAAAAAAAATAATTCACCTAAAAAATACAACACTGTTTAAAAAATTATGCTTGTTTAGGTTAATTTATTATTTTTTCAAAACTAAAAAGGTAAAGTAAAACTAAAGATTTCAGAAAAAAGCAACTTTCTAGCATTTCCCTAAGAGCCCTTCTATAAATAATCAATTAAACACGATTCAGAACGATTCACAATTGTCAAAAGTTCAATCGTTTCCAATCGTTCCTAATCGGTGTACCATTTGTTAATCGCTTTCAATTATTTTCTATTGTGTATAGAGGTTATATTTCCATTCCTAATGTTTCTAATTGTTCTCAATCGGGGCGGCGACCGGCATTTGTTTTCTCTGACGAAAAATAACCTAAAATAGAACAAATTTTTTTCGCGTCCTCGCGGTGCGATGTGCATTTTTTATATATTTGTGGCCAGTTTTTAAGTGTTTTTAAGTTTATAAAGTGATATAGATGGATGGTTTTTGAAATTCGGAACAACGTACTACTATAACCAGTGGCTAGAAGGAAGTCGACGGGGAGAGAAGAAAATAATGTCCGCATCCGACTTCAGACAGAAAAAATCTTGAATTTCGAAATACACAAAAAAAACACATTTTTTGTACTCTTATTTTCAGCAATTAAAAATTCAATGAAGCAGGTAAGAAAATTGATCAGCAAAACTTACAAAAATGCAGAATTGCACCGAAATCGACCCGAATTAACTAGCTGACATCTTTTCCAGGCAAATGATAGGTAATAAAACATTTTAAATTACTATAGGAATCTTTTAAACTATAAAATATTTGCATTTTTTTGGGTATTTCGACATTCGAGATTTTTTTGGCACTACCCGGTTCGAATATTTTTTATTTATTACTTTTGTAGAATATTCTTTTTATATGATAGAAGAAATCTTGTGTACATTGTACCGGGGAAAAAAATTATTAGGGGCCATCTCAGACCATTAATTCTAATGAAATTACAAATTTTCTTATTCCAGGCTTGATAATATGTTGAAACAAATTTATTGTTTTAATAATTTTAGGGGTTATTCCTCTATAAATAACAAATACTTTCTAGGGGCGAAAGAATTTTTTAGCTTAAAATTTGTATTTATTAAAAATTGAAAATAAAGAAAACTCACGTTCAGACCTAATACGGCCTAGCACTCTCAGCTCGCGAAAATGATTACAAAATATTTATTTAATTTTTAAACGTTTTCAAATGATTCCCGCGTGACAAAAGTGCTGCCATCAAATTGCCGCTTCATAAACTCGAAATCCTACTACCGATTAGCCCGATTGGGAACGATTGGAAAGGATTGAAACTTTGCAACACTCAATCGTTCCCAATCCCCTTACGAAAAAGTATGATAGGAAAGTCATTATAGGCCTATGATGATTTTCCTATAATTTTTCGCGATCATAGGAATAATTATAGGAAAGATCATAGGAAAAATTATAGAAATAATTATCGAAAAAAGTATAGGAAAATAATTAAATACATAAATAATATTAAAATATTGAAAAAATTAATGCAAAAAATAGAAGAAAGTATAAATTATTAATGTATTCTGAACAACTCGCACAAAAGTACATAAAGAATTGACATATTTAAAAAAGTTTTGTCAATTTTTCATGTAATACTGTGTGAGTATTTCAAAATAAATCATTATACTTCTACATTTTGAATTAATTATTTCAATATTTTTATATTATTCATTCCTGTAATTATTTTCCTATAATTTTTCCTAAGATTTTTTCTATAATCATTCCTATAATTTTTCCTATAATTAATCCTATTATAGCGAAAAAATTATAGGAAATTCATTATAGGAAAATCATCATAGGTCTATAATGATTTTCCTATCATACTTTTTCGTAAGGGAACTTCTTTAAATATGTCAATTCTTTGTGTATTTTTGTGCGAGTTGTTCAGAATACATTCCGCAGCCACACAAAAAAACCTTTTTTCGGGTGCGGGGGTCAAACCATGTTTACTATATGTTTGTGGGGTCGCTGAATCCGATTTAGAAGTCAAATAAGCCCCAAAACGTCAGGGTTCTGACATAAAATAAAATAAAAATAAAAAAAAAACTTTAAACAAAATTATGAGGTTTTATGAGGTTATGTCAGAACACTGACGTGCCGGGGGGTTTTGGACCTCGGATTCGCATTCAGCGACCCAAAATACATATAGTGAAGACGGTCTGACCTCCAGACCCAAAAAAATATTTTTTTTGTGTGGCTGTGTTATTAATTTATACTTTCTTCTATTTTTTGCATTAATTATTTCAATATTTTAATATTATTTATATCTTTAATTATTTTCCTATACTTTTTTTGATAATTATTCCTATAATTTTTCCTGTAATTATTCCTATAATCTCTCCTACAATTATTCCTATAATCGCGAAAAAATTATAGGAAACTCATTATGGGAAAATCATCATAGGCCTATAATGATTTTCCTATCATATTTTTTCGTAAGGGTCGTGCACACACGATTAAGAAACACGATTAAAAACAATTCAAATTTATTTCCATCGTACTGAATTGTTTTCAATTAATTATTTCTAGAAGGGAGAACATAGTTATAAGCAATGATCAATTGTTTGAGTTTAGGAAAAGCTAGATTGCCACACTGTGGCTGTGTTCCAGAATTGACTGAAAATACTGGAAGTACTGGCATGACGTTATGAAAATTACTGCTGTAAGAGTAGAGTTCTTAAATTGTCGAGAATTTAAGTTCGGGTTATATAACGGAGAATATTACAGAATTTAGGAAGATTTAAAAGAATCTAAGAGAATGTAAGAATTTATGATTTTTAACAATATTGTTATTCTTTGCGTTATTTACATAGTTACATATAAGTTATTTACTTATATAAATATATTTATAAATAAATAAAATTAAATGGAAGTTTTACTGTTAAAATATTAAAATCTTGTGTTGTGAACTATCTAAATTTGAATTTACCGCCTATTTATCAAAAATTGAGTTGAACTTTGAGGTTATGTTGTCTTTGGATCGTTCTCATAAATTCTCAAAGAATTAATCCACCGGTTGTATTCTCGGTAATATTCTCATTCTCGTTACCGTTCTCAAAGTAATATAACCGACTCAGAACTATCTGTCAGAGTGGTGAGGGCGATGAGCACTGTTGCAGTGACTTTTGCGTGACTTAATTTTTACTGGAATTACTGGATTTAAAAGCATGTGTAATATCAGTGGAAGCAAGATGGTGGTAATGAGCTTGGTTTAATTTCATAAAAAAGTACCAAGCATTGTAGAATTAATGAATTATTTTTAAAGTGCTTTCACATAAATATAAAAATGTAGTAATAAGTAAAGCAAAAATTGCTAAATTAATTATTGAGAAAAAATACTAATAATAATTGCCAAACGGTGCTGACACCTCACGAGAAATGATATAATCACGCGCATAGCAGAATCCCGCGATAAAGCTCATTAACCCTGCGTCCCCCACATGCAAGTGTGGGACAGCGTCCCCCACGTAGGGTCTACATGGACCCCACTCCCCGTGTGGGGTTTGCTGGTCCTCCATCGGGCGCCTCCCCAGGTTGCGGATAGGGGAACGCCTCCCAGATATCGGTGGTACCGGGGAAATCAAATACCCGGGGCGGACAAGAACCAGCTAGGGGAAGGAACCCCGAATTAAAACCAGTAAGGAGGAAGTATGTTTCTAACAATATACCCCAAGAGAGTAGCAATCTCTCCGTCGGTTCCGATCAGGTTCAAGCCCTGGTGGCCGGCGCCGGCCCTGAGGATTTTGGGGAGGGCCAAGCATACTTGGAGAGGAGTGTTTGTGAGGAGTTGGGTGGTCCTTTGGACGTGACAGAGGAGGTGGAAGCGTCCGTCAATAAGATGGACATCGCAGTTATGGATGTCAAACTCTCCGAGACGTATAGTCTCTTTGAAGAGTTACGAGGCACCATCAAGGAAATGGCGGAATTCAGCAGCTGCAAGAGGAATATGTGGCTGCCAATTAGGGACGGGCTGGAACGAGCGGAGCGACTCGTAGACCAACTACGCTATCACTCTATGACGACCGAAGGGCTTCATAGAGATTTGATAGAAAATGTTGGACGAACTGCCAGAACGAGGGCCATGACGCGAAAGAAGAAGGTCACGATGAAGACGGACGAAAGCTGGACTCAGACAGAAGAAGCCGTGGCAGCTCCCACTTCCCGTGTTAGGAAGCGTGAGAGGGAGGCCACTCTGAGTCCAGTCGAGAAGTGTCCTTCCAAGCCAAGAAGAAAAAGGCCAAGAACACGTGGCGCTACAGCGCCGACGACCTCGACGCCCAAAAAGGACGAGAAGAGGATACCCTCACAGGCAACCCAATGTTCTAAGAAGAAGGAGAGAAAGAGACGAGCTCGACCTGAAGCGGTTTTGATCAAACCGGCTGAGGGCTCGAGCTATGCAGAGGTTCTCAAGGACCTCAAGCGAAACGTCAGACCTGACTCCCTTGGCGTAACAATCAAGGGTGTCAGGGAAACCAGGAGCGGAGAGGTCCTTGTAGAAGTAGGGACCGCAGCGGATGGCAGATCTAAGCTTTCCGCTGCGATCAAAAAGGTTGTGGGTGAGGGTGGCACTGTGAGGGAGCTAATCCCTCGCACTGAGGTCGAGGTATTTGACCTCGACACAACCACAGACGCGGAGGAGGTCGAGGCTGCCGTCAGAAGACATTTTGGCGAGCAGCCAGCAGGTAAGATAAGGGTCAGTCTCACAAAGAGGGCCTTCAGAGGAACTCTAAAGGCTTTTGTGGAACTGACCGAAGAAATGGCGGCGAGTTTGGTAAGCGCAGGATACCTCAAAGTGGAGTGGGTGTCCTGTCGCTTACGCAAGAAAATGGAGGTAATACGCTGTTACCGCTGTCTAGGCTTTGGCCACATGGCAGCGGTTTGTAAGGGTCCTGACCGTACAAGAGGATGCTGGCGATGCGGCAAAGAGGGGCACAAAGCTGCGGTCTGCGAAAGCACACCGCAGTGCTACCTCTGCGCCGAAAAGGACGACAAGCCTAGGACAGACCATCGTCCGGGAACAAAGAGTTGCTTGGCGTTCCGAGAGGCGGCCTCGTTGAGGAAGCCTCTTGGACGTGCAAGCTAGAAGCGTAGCTGGGCAGGTCCATCAAAAATGCCCAGAAGAACAGGAAAGACCAAGCTGGCAGAACAGAAGAAGGCCGAGGCACGGCCAAAGAACGGCACCCCCCTGAAGTAATGCGAAAGCGGTTCCGGGGGGGAATCATGCCAAGGAGAAAGGGTGGTGTTTTTTAGTGGGTCGTTGATGGCGTCACTATAATGGTCAAATGAAGATCTTTATGTATATTTATATATATTAAAATCGTTGTAGTGACGACATCAGCATCCCCACACTACCGAGGAATCGCGGTGTGGAATCGCATTGGACCTGCGTCAAAAAATTATTTTTGCTTTTAATTAACACGACCAAAAATATGGTAGGTAATCAAAGCAAACAGGATTCAAGTAAAGAGTTTAAAATAAAGTTTCGACCTTATCAGATACAAAAGACAACCTCCTTATACTACTGACTAACGAAATCACACTTCAAACATATAAACTGGAACAAACAAACACTAAACTTTGAATATGAGAAAACTTCGCAAATTTTTATTGCAAATTCAGTCATGAGGCATCAACCTGACAAGACTATATAAAACTAATAATAGCAACGTGGGGTCTAAGCGGACTCTAATCACGTTTTTCAACAAAAACATTAAGAAAAAAGGGATTACATACCTCAGAGATTAAAGCGCTCTTACTGGCGTCTTGAGAACTATTGAGAGGAAAGATACTCAGCGCGACAGGCAACGGGATGCAAAATGCGAATGTCATAAGGAAATTAGTGCATCTGGGGTCCATCTAGACCCCTCGTGGGGGACGGAGGGTTAACGCGCAAATTGCGTTTTCCGCACTTTTGGCACGTGCAGCGTGCAATCAGGGCTCTTTCACACGATTGCAGAACCGGAACCTGCGGACTTACGCAAGTCTTGAGTTGTAAAAATAGAGATTTTGCCGTCCGCGGAAACCGAGATCCCACTGCTTTTTTTCACAGGTGATAAGACAGCATGATAAAAGTTACTGGAGATGGTACCTTAGACATAGAGGATGAAGGAACGCCCATTGTGCCAGCGCCAAGTCGGTCAAAGGTGCGATAAAAATGGATTCTTAGCGATAGATTTTATCGTTTTTCACCTGTCATTAACCAGCACAATGGAATCTACACCATATTGTAGCTGGTGTTGATTGCTGAATATGTACTTGTGCCACCCTCCACCTGATCAAGAACCCCCGGCGCAATGGCCTAAAGGGGGTTGTTGAAGCCGAAAGCACTAAATCGCCTTCAAATTCTTGCGAGGTTTTATGAACCGAAATGCTCTTACAAATATGTTCTTCGAATTCTTCATTTAAATCTAAGTTTCTAAATGACAGGCTAGATACTTTTACTGTTCTTCAAGGCCACCGAAAAATTTCCTTTACCTTCAAAAATTTGAGAATTTGGGATTATCCTAAACATCTGTAGGCTAAGCTATATAACGATTTCTATTTACTGTTTGTTCAACCTAGCCTTCATCGCCACTTAATTGTATAGCCTCCAACCGATCCTTGTTAGTCCTTCGCTGATTCACACCTCCTACCTGGAACAACTGCATTTTCCAACACCCCCTTCCCCAAGATTTAGCCCATCTCTCTACCCATCGTACCGTGTACCTTTCGTCCTTGCATCACTCTAATTTTGAAATTCATAACGACAACATCTAAACTGAAAACTGTAATCACTCGCGTTACCTACTTGTTACCCAGTCAAGAACTTAAATAAACTGTGCTCTTTATATATGAATCGTGTCCACTTCATTTATTAAACCAGCGGATCCTTGTTCAAAATTTCAAGGAGAGATCATCAACACCAAAAAGCGAATATTTGCGTAATTGATGGTCCGCAACGTCAACAGGGGTAATTAAACTTAACTAAGTGTGTATGTCGACCAGCACGATAAAAAAGTGTAAATGAAAGCTGTAAGCCCCCTGTACAGGAAAAACTTGTTGTGCCAGAGCTTAAGTGTACAGAAAGAGGCGGCACATGCATTTCTATGCGAAATTTATTTTCTTCGGCTGCAATACCCTTCATTTGCAATGACGAAATTTTCGAAATAAAGCATTCAAAAAGTTTGCAAAAATATAATATGTATACTTTGATACTTCGAGGATATATGCGTCAAAATGGAATTTGAATACATTATGAAGAAATACGAAGGTGCGATTGATGATGACTGAGCTATCTCTAATTAAATAATCAGCAAATTGTACAGTACAGATGTACCGTAAACGATTAAGAGCATGTTTAGACATGGGGTGGAACGATAATTAATTAAAAGTACCTTAAACTTTAATACTTTCCAAGGAATGTTCCTACCAGTTCTATAGATGAAAGTGTTAGTGCGATGTCACAGCAGGATAACACTACTGAATGGTCGACCTCTTCAGAAGCTGTAAGAGGATCCTTTACTCTGTTATCATTGGCGGCACAAATTTATGAATGGTTCGACCCTTCGTAACAATAACATTCTACTTTGAGCGCACAATAACAGTCTCATAACTGGGATTCCAAGTATTTGCCTAAATTTGATTTGGAAACGAAACTTGTCAATTCATTGATTCACTTGAAACTTGAATGAGCTATTTTTCAAAATTAAAATGAAAATTAATTTTTTGAATTAATTTTAAATCCTTTCAATTAATTATCTAATGTAATAAATTAAAAATTTGGTCGCAACATTTTTTATCCAAAAAGTTTTGCAACAAATATATTTTGTCAAAAATTTCTTTTTTCCAACATTATTTTATCAAAATATTTTTTTTCAACAATTTCGTTGTAAGTCTTTGTCGAAAAAAATTGTGGGTGGAGTTCCGAAAAGCGCTTACCTCCGATTAATTTGAAACTCCGTATACCTATGTATTTTGACGTGCTGATCACGAATATGATTGTGAAAATACCCGCAAATTTTATTTTCAAGGTCAAACCCCCAAAAAACTATAAAAATGTCATGTTTTTCCGTTTATTTCAGTAAATAATAAGAATTTACAAAAAAGCTTTAAACAAAAGTTGTAGATCTATTAAAAATACATTTTTTTTGTTGGATATATATTTATGTTTCAATACTAGTTTTCGGAATCTTTTTTAAAAAAAAACATTTTGTCAAAACAATTTTTTTTTTCATTTTTCTAAAAAAAAAGTTTTGCAACGATTTGTTTTTCACTTTTATTCAAAACAATTTTATTCGAAAATTTTTTTCTTTCAAAAATGTTATTCAAAAATTTATTGAATTTTTTTTTTCTGAACAACTTTTCTGACATAATTTGTTTGAAACAAATTCTTTCAAGGACATTTCTCTGTATGAAATTGTATTTCCAAAGCAATTCATTTACAACATTTCAACATATTTTGTTTCAGAATCTGTTCAGACTTCAATTAACGTCTCAATAGTCTAGGAAACCCTTCCTCGTAGGCAGTGGCACTCAGGGCCTACAAACTTTACATTTTGTCTTCGGAATGAGCTATTTTAAAAATTAAAATTAAAATTATTTATTCGATTAATTTAAAATCCTTTCAATTCATGAATTATTGTAATAAATTAAAAATTTGGTCGAAAATTTTTCTTCCAGTTTTGCAACAAATTTATTTTGTCAAAAATTTATTTTTTCCAAAATTATTTTCTCATACAATTTTTTTTCAACAATTCCTTTGTAAACTTTTGCTTATAAAATTGTTTCCAAAAATTTATGTTTCAATACTGGTTTTCGGAAATTGTGTTTTTTTCATTTTCTTGCAATTAAAACATTTCTTCAAAAATGTTTTGTTTTTTCATTTTTTTTCAAACAAATATTTTCGAAACAATTTTTTTTCAACTTTTTTCAAAAATTTTACTCGAAAATTTTTTTCTTTTAAAAATGTTATTCGAAAATTGTTTTCGTTCGAAAATTGATTGAAAACGTTTTTTTTCTGAACTACTCAAGCTGTAAGCAATCAATCGATTTCGTTCAAATTTTTTTGAAACAAATTTTTTTAAAGACATTTCTTTGTATGACATTGCTTTTCTAAAACAATTCATTTACAACAATTTGACGGTTTTTTTCATAATGTGTTCAGACTTCAAATAGCGTCTCAATAGTCTACGAAACCCTTCCTTGTAGGCACTCAGGGCCTACAAACTTGACATTTTTGTCTTCGGAATGAGCTATTTCTAAAAATTAAAATTAATTATTTCAATTAATTTAATATCCTTTCAATTCATTAACTATTTTAATAAATTAAAAATGTGGTCGCAATTTTTTTCTCAAGAAGTTTTGCAACAAATTTATGTTGTCAAAAATTTATTTTTTCAAAATAATTTTTTTCAACAATTTCTTTTTAAAGTTTTGTCCAAAAAAATTGTTTCAAAAAATGTATGTTTCAATACCGGTTAATTATTTTTTGTAATTTTTTCAAGTGAAACATTTTTTCAAACATTTTTTGTTTTTTCATTTTTCTCAACAACATTTTCCAACAATTTTTTTTCAACTTTTTCCAACAATTTTATTCGAAAATTTTTTTCCTAAAAAAATGTTATTCGAAAATTGGTTTCTTTAAAAAATTGATTGAAAACATTTTTTTTCTGAACAACTATTTTGACATAATTTCTGGCAAACATAACGCTTCATTTTCACCTTTACGCGAAGTGGACAGCGACCTAGACAAGACTAGACTAAACACCGTAACTAAATAGCGTAAAAAAAAACACCGCGAAGTCGTAAGCCGAAACCCTCAGAAATCTTCCCCGCCGCACCGCACCCACGCAGCAGCCTACACCCCCAACGAAGATGAAGACTTACCGTTCCTTCTGAAATATTGCAGCCGAAGAAAATAAATTTCGCACAGAAATGTATGTACCGCCTATTTCTGTACGATATTTATCGCTAAGAGTCCATTTTTATCGCACCTTTGACCGACTTGGCGCTGGCACCAATGGGCGTTCCTTCATCCTCTATGTATAAGGTATCATCTCCAGTAACTTTTATCATGCTGGCTTATCACCTGTGAAAAAACGCAGTGGGATCTCGGACTTAAATGCTCGTTTTTTTTTAATAATGAGTTTCATATGATGGAAAAATGTATTGAGCTAATGATTTTTCCATGTTTTCAGATGTTTTGATGAAAAAGAAACAAGCACATGCAAATCAGCTGATTTCTCTCCAAGTTCTGTCTGTATGAGTTTCTGGTTTTTCGTGTTTTGTATGACTTTTTCAATCAAATAATATTTTTGTACACAGGATGTGAGTATAACTTTTGCAATATTTCAACATTTCTAGTAACGCATCCATTCCTGAAAAAGAACCCCTGCAAATAAAAAAGGCCAATTGTATTTAAATGGAAATGTTGAAATGAGCATCTGCAATTAAATGCAATTGGTAGAAGTATCATTGAATCTACTTCAATGGATTTGAATTGGCGCAATGTATTTAAATCGTAAAGATACAATTGGTGGCATTTCATCATTACGGAAGGATGTCAATTAAATTAAATTTTCAGGTTTCAAATGAATGCAATTAGGTATTTTCACTTCAATCACCATGTAACTCCACTTCGTTGAGTGCTGAGGGAAAAACAATGGACCAAATGCATGGGATTCGGTCCATTTTTGCCCTACACTGTTAGAAATTTCTGTAGGAATTTTCAGAGACGCGTCACTAAAGCTTTATGCAGAAACCATTTCTAAATTTTCCTAAACTGTAACAGAAATTTCAGCAACGGTAACTGCATAACGCTTCAGTCACATGTTTCAGAAAATTCAGTTACAGTTTAGGAATTCTCAGTTACTGTAACTGAAAATTTCAACGGGTTATAAAATTTTTTTGGTTCACTAATTTTAATACAAAATATGTAGTCTATATTTGTCCTGAGCATATAAATAGAAAGCAAATATGAGTGAAGTTAATACAAACGACTTCTCATGTATATTTATGTTATAATAGTGCGTATTAGTTATTTGCATACAAACTTCGCTCGTACATAGACTTACTATAATTTATATTTTTAAGACAAATAGACACTGCAAATTTATATTAAAATTAATGAACCAAACAATATCCGTTCCTTGATCTACGTTGTAAATCTATAAATGAGCGCAATGAGAGAGAAAGAGAGCATCCGATTAAAAATAACAGACTTAACCTATCTAGCCAGGAAGGTGTCATTTGACGTAAATAGCAGACTCACCATCCATTTGGAACCTGGATCAAATCCTTTTCAATATTGAATTATTCCAATACATTTTGCACTTTATTGTCGCCGATTTCCACTGAACCACCATGCTTTGTCTCCTCAGAACGCGATCAAGAAGCAATGAGTGCGCATGCAACTGCGCACTTCCTTCGGTTACGATAACTTATTTCTGTTACCGTTTAGGAATTTTGAAAAACTATTTGTAATTTTCAGACACCGTTTCTGAAGCTTAATGAAAATTTAGTAAATTTACTATAAAAGTTACTGAATTTCGTTTTCAGCAACATAATTTCGTACATCCCAGTTACTTTAGTACCTTAAATGTGTCGGAATTTTCCGAACATTTCTAACAGTGTATATGGCTAATATCTTCGTAAAATATAATTTTTTCTATATAAGTGTATTGGAAAAATAGTTTTTATTTTTTAAGAACTATTTAATGAAACAATAAAATGATGATAATTACTATTAATTACGAAGATATTACAACAATAAATTTTTTCCCATGCATTTGGTCCCTTGTTTTCCCCTCAGCAATCAATGAAGTGAAGTTAGCTGGTGGTTGAAGTGAAAATACTTAATAGAATGAATAAAATTTAAGGGTAAATTTTCAATTCAATGCAAATTTTTAAAATATACCTGCTTCAAAGTTTTCCTAATGTTATGATCCCACTCTCACAGTAATTTTTATATTTAATTCGTATTCTGGAAAAATAACATGTTTACTCATTTCACTGTTTTTAATATACTTAAGTAACTCTCAGAATTAAGAAAATTATTTAAAATTCATTACTTTTAATTCTCTTCATTAGACCAAATTTTTCCAGTTAAAAAAATTTCTGTCAATTTTGAATTTAGTATAAATCACACGTTTTTTATTTATTATACTATTAAATGCATATCGTTTGGAAATATATGTTTTTATTTCAACAATTAGTGATTTTTTCAATTATTTTCCAATTTAAATATTTTACTGTATTTATTAAATATTGAATTAGTTTTGATAAGTACTTTAAGTCAACAAAATTCGATAAATATTATTTGTATGATATTGTTAATTTATGTCCAAAGTCACTTCTTATTCTCATTAAACAATCAATATTTACTGAACCTTAGCCCAAAGGTACAAATTATATAACAATTTTTATTCTTCATTATCCATTAACCACTTCGATCTCCTCAATAATACTACTTATTAACGTATTATATTATTACTCAATAAACTATAATTTTTATTGCAAAACTCCAATTAAAAACAATTCCGGTCTATACATTTATGTGCGATTCAATGCAATTGAATGCAGCGCATGACCAATCTCCATTTTTACATTAACCTCTATTGGATAATATAAAACCATTTACAACATTCTTTTTTATTTGAAAGTCGTCAATTAAATCCGAAAGACGGTTCATTGGCTTGCGAAACAATTCAGTCCAAGAGACCGCACACTGGTTCTGTTGCATATATACAATTCACTGCAGTTGCAGTCATTCAAATCAATTCACTGACAAATTTTTCAATTGTGTTTTAAGAATTGGATATTAAATGCAATTCACCATATTTTACTTGAATTGTATTTCACCAAAATTGACGATTGAAGATTTTATTTTTCAATTGCAGTCAAACGATTTTAAATGAATCTTTTTTGCAGGGAACCTAACAAAATCAAGTTGTTGTTAATTACGCGCTTTTTATTCTTATTTTTAAAATATCAGAAACAAGCATGTTGATTATCATTTTTCACAAGCAACTATGTAAAGGTTATGTTTGGGATTACATATATTGGCTACACTTTTGCACAAAGACATGCCGCAAAACTTATACAGGCTATTGTTTGCAAAAGCATGATGTCATTATGGTAATAAATGTCAGAAACACTTACCTTATGTGCAAAAAAATATTATTTCGTTTAAAAAGCCATACAAAACACGACAAACCCAAAACTCATGCACACAGAACTTGGAGAGAAACTAGCTGATTTGCATGTACCTAGATTTCTTTTTGATGTGGAAACATCTTAGACCTAGATATAGGGAGTCGCGCCTGAGTCGAGTAAAACCATGGCTCGAAAGTGTAACGCAAGCCTCTGACACACGCGATGCGTCATGTGTCAGAGACCGGGGGCTTGCTTCTCTTCACCCACTCAAAGGAGCTCTTCAGTTATTCTCTCTATCTCTTTCTCTCTCTCCCTCTCTCTATATAAAAATTTTTATTTCCGAACATATTGATATTTTTCGGGAACATTAAAATTTGATGTTTTTACAAACAACTTCTAGTTAAATTAACACATATTGCCTTTCATTTATGCCCATAAAACGGGTACTTTTATCACCTTTCATGTAATAATTGATAGCAAATTTACAGTTTATAATTATTTAAACTAGGGTACTTGTTCAACCTAGTTAAAAATAGATGTTTGGAAACTTTTGCACGGCATTACATATAAGAGAAAATAAATTTTTATACTCCTACATGTATGTGAGTTATTATTTGCTTTATGTAAGATTTCAATTTCAGTTAACGTTTGCCGAAGATGTTTACACATAAATCTGTCTTGGGTCGTAGTTTCGGACGCACGTGATGTTTTATCAAAACATTAAAAAATCTAATTAATGCATCGCCGTTATTCTTCCATAAATATGTTTAGCTAAATACTTTTGCCTATAATTTGAAACTTATTCAATTTTCTACTTAAGAAAACTCGAGAATTAAAATTACCGTAATTCGTAGATTTTTCCGCAGACAGAAAAATCTCTATTTTCACAAAACATGACTTGAGCAAGTCCGCAAGTGGCGCATCTGCAATTAGGGTGCCTTTACACCTCTTCAAGCAGGCACGCGCGTACGCATAAATTTAAAAGCGTTCATGCCATCCTCCGATAAATCTGGTAATATTTGAGTAATTATCTGGTAATATTAAATATGAGAAGAAAATTAATCAAATATTACTAAAGTATTACTAGTCTTATCACTGGTTGGAATGACCGTTTGCAAATGCATGCGTATGCGCGTGCATTCACGCAGAGGTGTAAAATCACCCTCAATGATTTAATTTCAATACATGATTATAATTATATGATCGCTCGCTCACTACAGTTGTCAGAAATGGAACTGTCAGCGGTTTCCGAACGCATAAAAAACTACTGGCAGTACTAGTGTTGCCGGTCAATTCTCGAACACGGCTGAATACGGCCTGTCTATGGACCTCCCTAGCGGACCGAATGAACGGACCGGATACGCTACAGCGTATCGCTATAGTATCCACATCGTATCCTCTCCGTATCATGCAAGAAAAACTCATTAAAAAGGGAAGATAAACATTTAACTTGTTGAGATTCGGATTCTACGTGAAATTTTGGGCTAGAAGGTCATGGAGTAATTGCAATAGTTTTTCTTGAAACGATAAAAACTTTATAAAAATACAATACCTATCGACAACGTGGGCTGAAGGCGACTTCAAGCGTCCATAATCAAGCATCCATCATCGTTTAAGCAGTACTCCTTAAACGATTATGGATGCGCTTGAAGTCGCCTTCAGCGCACGTTGTCGATAAGTATTATATTTTTTTAAAGTTTTTATCGTTGCTAGAAAAACTATTGCAATTACTCCTTGACCTTCTAACGCAAAATGTTGCCAACAGAAAAATATAATGGATATTGTACTTCATCATAAAAGTTCTGGTTGTAAGTCGAAGCAGGAGCTCAAATGCAACTCGAGTTAAATTTAGAAGTGCGTAAGTCATAGTTGGAAAAATGTAAATAGACCCCAACAAAAACGGGACTTACTGTATGATCATAAGAATCATATTTGTAAATCCAAGCAGAAACAAAATCCTGTTGAGTTTGTTTCTTCGTGGACTTCTAACTATTTGACATTAGTCAAATAGTTAATCCTGCCAAGACTTTTTAAAACTAAAAATTATTGAGTTATTTATTTTTAAATTCAGCACATTTATTTGTAAAAATTATTTCAATCTTAGAATTTATGAGATCTCATCCCGAATTGGTTAGCGGAAAATTTTCGGAAACCTTTACTCATAAAGACACCCAAAGATTACACAGCTACACAAAAAAAAAGTGGTCTGTCCGGAAGACAAGACCCCCCTACCCTTATGTTTTTGGGGTCGCTGAATCTGAATCCGGAGTCAGTTTAACCCCATCATGTTAGCTTCAAGGTCAATCCAAGGTCGAATGGTGATAGTGACGTGTGATTGGGTTGAATCATCATTCCTATATGTTTTTGGGATCGCTGAATCTGAATCTGGGGTCAGTTTAACTCCATCATGTCAGGTTAAAGGTCATTCCAAGGTCGAATCGTGACACACGTGTAACTGGGTTGAACCATAGTTCCTATATGTTTTTGGGATCGCTAAATCCGAATCCGAGGTCAGTTGAACTCCATCATGTTTGCTTCAAGGTCATTCCAAGGTCGAATGGTGATAGAGACGTAGCAGTGGGTTCATAAATC
>CAKNWT010312728.1:0-10761 GCA_932066315.1 Andricus coriarius | reverse complement strand
GTTTTTGAAATTCTTTGATAGCTGTGCTGTCAAAGAATAATAAATAATTCAATTATTTGTAGCTTTCTCGGAAATTATGGGAAAAGAATTTGAAAAACAGAAGAAAATCATTTGTCACTTTTTAGAATGATAAAATGATATTTTTATGAAATTATCAATTTTGCGATGAATTCTTAAATTAATACTATTTTTGTTAACAATATTACATTCTTTGTAAAATTCACGTAAAAATGAATTCAATTTTTTTCAATAAAGAAATTTAGGCGGACATGAACCTATGTTTTAACCTAGGTCTAAGCATAGGTCTAAACCTGGGACCGACCTGGCTTTTTCTTACGGCCACGTGGACCAAGCCCCAAGAAAAGACCAGGTTTTTTCGGGAAGTGTGCTATGTGGGATCCTGGCATACATGCTTTGCTTCCTTTACATTCAAATATCTTTCCATGAAAACTCTTGTATTTCTATGGCTCCTTATATCTTTTATCTTTAGAGTCACAGTCAGATATTCCAGGAATTCTGGTAACATCTGGTACTCTACTATTCGCATACCTGTTTAGGTGCATACACAACCACATACATTATCCGCGATAGCGGATTAGACAATTAGTGAATTAAATTAAATTATTAAGACTTACCCCTTTCTTAAATTAAATTAACCTCAGAGTTGTTAACCAGAAAGCGGTCCGAAGGTCGCGCACAAGTCTCTGGAAGGAAGATCAACCAGAAGCGAGGGGCGTAGATATAGAATTATATGCACTCTATACAATAGAAACAGTTCATAAGAATCTCTCAAAACATTCATAAAGTACAAAAAATATACAAATATGTAATCAAAATTTTTTTTTGATGGGTTTCTGATGGATTTCTGAAGGGTCAGTTTACCCTATGGAATCTAATTTAACTAAGCAAACTGATTTGAACAAAGATGCGGCTTGAAAAACTGACAGTAAAGAGAATAAAGATATTTATTGATATGAAAAACTAAATTATGATTATCTAATGGCAATTTTGATAATCAAGATGGAAATCCTGCACTAAATCTCCAATCTTTGAATGATTGTAACGACAATCGTTACAAATTTGCTTAATGTCCATATTTTTGTTGAAAAAAACCAACTGCGAGATTTCACAGTTTGGTTTAACGTTTCGACCATTCTTCAATGGTCTCCCGAGTCGAAATTTAGGCCCTACTTTAAAGCTATCGCTCCTATCTTAGTAGGCGCTAAAGCAGCAAAGTAGATTCAAAATAAGCAGCGATTTAAATTCAATTTAGACCCTACTTTGACGCTAAAAATGTCCGAAATCGGCCGTTTTTCCACGATTAGCGTCAAAGTAGGGTCTAAATTTGAACCTGCTTTGGTGCTTTAGGCCCTACCCTATATTGGTGCTGCAGACCCTACATTGCTGCTACAGCCCCTACACTGACGATAATAATAATAATAATAATAACAATGCATTAATATTCGGACGAGAAATGTAAAATGACGTATAAACAATATATTTCCCGTATTTTATTATATTAATACAATATGCCAGTCTTCTTTATATATAAAGAAGACTGGCATTTTGTATTATTATAATAAAATACGGAAAACATATTTTTAATACGTCATTTTACATTTCTTGTACAAATATTAATGAATTATTTTTATCTATAGAAACCGGGAAATTATCAGAATAAGGTATAAAAGTATAAGCGTGCATATGAAATGAAGAGTATTTTTTATCAAAGAAAAAAAATATGATCCAGGTGGTTTTAAATTCTAAAAGTTTATGTGATAAGTGCTGACAATGATTAAATATTATATTGAATAATAAACCTGTTGACATTAGATATTCTTAATTTTCTTTGTTGCTAGTGAAGGACGTTTTTGAATCTTGAGCCAGTTTGTTCATTTTATTGTCAGGTTTCTTTGATGTATCAGATAGATATTCTTGACTGTGATTGAAAGGTGTTGATGAATCTTGAGCCTGTTTTTTCGTTTCACATTCCTTTGATGCAGGGCTCACCACTTTCAGCAGGTGCTGACTGACACGACAAGTGCATGACTGTCACCAATTTTTTCTGTCATTTTTTACTTCGGTTTCCAGGAATCCTGGAAATGGTTACGGTCGTTACGGTCACGGCTAGTTGCGGCTCATTCTTCACATCGAAGGGTCTGATTGTTTTCTACTTGAATTCACAATACATTAAATTTTTTCATTTCAAACTGTTATTTGCTGTGAAGGATTAGGGACCAGTCGAACGACAAGATATATGACGGCCTGTTTCCTGGTCTGTTTGACCTAGTCTCGCGACTGCCACTGCCAGTATTTGCAGTCACTGACTGCCTTTTGGTGAGCCCTGCTTTGATGTATCAGATCGATATTTTCTTTTATTTGAGGCCAGCTTATTAATAAATTCAATGAGTTCCTTCTTCGTTATAGTTCGCAGTGTGATTCTGTTAATCCACATATAGCGTTCGAATTTTAAGATAGTAGGTTTAAAAGATTCAAAGTAGGGTCAACATCAAGGAAGAGAAGTTTTATAGCTAGGAGTAAATACCTTAAAGTAGGGGCTATAAGTTCAAATAGCGTCAAAGCAGGGCTTGTAGCTTCAAATGGAGTCAAAGTAGGCTCTGATGTTTCATTCTCTAGGAGTAAATACCTTAAAGTAGGGGCTATAGGTTTGAATAGCGTCAAAGCAGGGTCTAAATTTCGACTCGGGCTTTATCGGAAAAGTAATAAAGAGAACCATACCTTTAACCGTCTGATGTCCATCAGGTATGCCGTTACGGATGTTGTCGTAGAGTCCCATTATAGTGTAAAGTATATTCTGCCCAATCACGAATATTATTTCCTTAAGATGTTATGGTATTCACTAGGGTAGTTAATAAGTGAAGATGTTGTTTTGAAAATAATCAATGCTGTTGATTACTGGTCCATATATTTATTGAAAGAACTCAACTGCGAGGTCTCGCAGTTTAGTTTAACGTTTCGACAGTTCTTTGACGGTCTTCATCAGACAAATAATAAAGATTACCATACATTTGAACATCTGATATCCACCAGGTAGGCCGTCACGAATGTTGTCGTAGAGTCCCAGTATAGTGTAAAGTATATTGTGCCCAATCACGAATATTATTTCCTTAAGATGTCATGGTGTTGACCAGGGGAATAAATAAGTGAATATGCTGTTTTGTAAATAATCAATGCTGTGAATTTCTGGTTCATATTTTTTTTTTAAAAACCCATCTGCGAGATCTCACAGTTCATATTAACGTTTCATCTGTTCTTCGACGGGCTTCGTCATAAAAATAATAAAGAGGACCATACCTTAGACCGTCTGATGTCCATCAGATAGGCCGTTACGGATGTTGCCTTAGAGTCCCACTATAGTGTAAAGTATATTGTGCAAAATCACGAATATTATTTCCTTAGCATGTTATGGTTTTGACCATGATAATTAATAAGTGAAGATCTTTTGAAAATAATCAATTCTGTTGATTACGGGTCCCTATTTTTATTGAAAAAAACAACTGCAAAATAAACTAAACTGTGAATCCTCGCAGTTTTTTTTTTAAATATGGACCAGTAATCAACAGCATTGATTATTTATAAAACAACATCTTCACTTATTATTTACCCAGGTCAACACCATAACATCTTAGGGAAATAACGTGAATTATTCACACCTTATTTATATGTAGTGTCGGCACTCACAGAGTCTAACAAACGTAAAATTTTGTCTGTTTGTCTGTATGCCTGTATATATGTTTGTATGTCTGTCTGTATGTCTGTACCCAGTGGACACTGTTATATAACTGTGATGTAACAGTTCTAGAACAGAAAAGAATAGGTTTTGTAACTGGTTAAGAACAAGGTTGGACTAGAGAACGAGTAATGTCGTCCCTGAATTGATGTAACAGTTCTGTAATGCTGTTACACAAGCATGTTCTGTCAGAGATCTGTAACAATTCTGGAACACCATTATATGTCAAAAAATATATTTAGAACAATTTAGAAACTGGGTTAGTGCCGTAACACATATGTAGCAGTGTCACGATGTAAATTTGTTCTGTGATCGTTCTGTAACGATGCTTGAATAGCGTTATATGTGAAAAAAAATTTTGAGAACAATTTTGGATAAGGGTTAGAGACTAACCATGTTCTGTAATAGTGCTGGACTTGCAAATTATCCTCACGGCATTTTCAATATTAATAAAAATTAAAAAAGTTGTATACTTTTCAAAATTTTTAAATTTTTAAAAATTAGAAAAAATTATTTTTCTGATAGATTAAAAGATTTTAATCAAAATGCTTACTACATATCAAATGTATTTCGAAACTATCCCAATGTTTAGCATAGTTTCTGGTACACGACAAAAAGTCTTGCAAATTATTCTAATCCCGCTTAATGTCTCTGTATAGTACATTTGAAAAAACTTTGTATTTTTTAAAACTATGTATTGAAGAACATACCTACTTCACATATGCTGTTCAATTGTGTCTAAATCGTTTTATTTTTGAAATAAAACTGTCTCTATAACTTAATTATCGAGTACGAAGCGCTGGTGCCGCAATGCGAATGTAATTGTCAAAGCCGCAGGTGCTTTCAGAACCTTCTTTAAAAGCAATTTGAAAAACAATTTCATTTCCCATTTATGACTGTAGTTCCTCAGGGGTTAAAATCCCAGTTTTCGATTTAAGTTACAATATTTATGATATTTGAACAAATGTAGTTGAAATGCACGCATTGAACGCCGCGGGCACAGCGCGCAACGCGAAATGTGACCGCGCAGTAGGCATATTTTTTATAATAAATTCTTACAATTTTATAGTCTCTCCGTCCGTCCTACGACTCAATATGGACATTGGACCTAAAACTGACGTAGGACTCAAAATTTACATAGGACCCATAATTGAAATAGAGCCCAAATTCGACATAGGATCCAAAATTGATGAAGGGTCCAAAACTAATATAAGGCCAATATAGACATAGGGTCAAAATTTGGTATAGGGCACGAAATTGATACAGGGCCCAAATTCAGTATAGGGCTAAAATTGTCATAAGCCCAAAATTGATGTAGGGCCGAAATTAGGCATAGGGCCTAAAATATAAGGACCTAAAGCTACGATACCCTTCCTTGTAGGCGCTCAGCGACTACTTTAAATGATTTTTTTAGAAATGTTCAGATTTATCAAAGAAAGTTTGATATATGTGCTAAAACTATCCAGAAATAATTTGCAGTGGGTGAGAACAATATTTAAAAATTGTTGATTACGTTATGAACCAATTCATGAACAGAAGTTATTTTCGGGGTTGAGAATGCTTTTCTTTATAAAATCCAGAGTTTTGGTATTAAATGTGCAAGAAATAAAAGTTTTATTGCTAACAATTAAGAAGACATGATATTTGACAATTGTTACAACAATTTTTATTTATAAATTCAGAGTTTGGCTTTTTCTCAATAAATAGGCTCAAATTTTCCACAAAATGTAATAATAATTTCTTTCCGATGACTCTTTGCTATGACGCTCTTTAAAACAAGAAGTATGTCTATCAGAGTATGTCTATTTTTCTACGAATAGGCTCAATTTTTTCAAAGAATTACCTAACAATATTTTTGCGATGACTCTTTTCCATGGTGCTTGACAAATTCTCAATGATTATTAATTATTTAAACAATTTTCAAAATACAAGTTTATAATCTAAATATTTTTCAACAAAACGGTTTCACTTTTTTACATAATTTACTTAGAATGTTTTTGCGATTACTCTGTTTTATGGAGCATTGCAAATTTCCAAGAATTATTAATTATTAAACAATTTTCATTAACAAATTTCGCATTTGCCTATTTTTCAATTAATACTTTCAACTTTGTTCACGAAATCAACTAAGGTTGTTTTCCGATCACTCTTTGACATGATACTTAGACATTTCCAAATAATTACTTATTTAAACAGTTTATATGAAGAAATTTAGAGTTTAACTGTTTTTCAACGAATAGGCCCTATTTTTTTACAGAATCAACTAAGAATATCTTTCCGATAACTTTTTCCTATGATTGTTTGCAAATTCAAAAGAATTATTAATTATTTGAACATTTTTCATAAACCAATGTAGAGTTTGGCTACTTTCGAACGAATAAGCTCAACTTTTGTTCACGAAATTAACTGAGAATGTCTTTGCGATGAATCTTCACTATGACACATTTCAAATTGACAACGAGTGTACATTATTTTAACAATATTCGTAAGCAAATGAATAGTTTGGTTTGTTTCCGCGAGTCCGTTTAAATTTCGTGTACGGAATTGTTTAAACAACTAATCGTAATAAGACCTTATTGTCTCTCATATTTTATACGAAAACTCTGCACTTCAATGATCAAAATATTTTCAATCCCGAAAAATATCTTTTGGTAATTAGTTCGTTTATAAAGTAATACAAATTTTTTTTTCAATTATTTTAAACCCCAAGAAATTATTTTCAGATAGTGTTAGCACATACATAAGACTTTCATTTAGAAAACAACGTCCAAATCGAAAGAATATTGAAGGATAATAGTTAATTCGTCCAATAAAACTTTTTTCGTCCCACTGTGCCACCTCAAACTAACACAGCAGAATAATTTCAAAAATTAAAAAAAATATTTTGCGATGATGATATGAAATATGAATATGGGAAACTTCAAGTTTATGGGGCGATGAGTAAGTAGTAATTGATTTGACTTAAATTTGGAGGGCTTCCTATGTATGGACATTTGAAGCAATATCGCGATTGAACGATTTCCAGCACAATATTTCTATATAAGGACCAGCCGAATAAACAAGGGATAGAAGCACATGGAAAAGCAGGGGATTAAAAGAGATCGAAAAAAGACAAGGGAAAACTGGGATGGATAAAATGGGGCTGAAAGGGATCTCTCTTGATTTGAATCCGTGGAATTTAACTCAGTATCCGTGAAATACTTCCAACTATTTGAATCAGTGAAACTTTAATGTTGCAAATAGCCAGAAGTACGTTATTGATTTTGAGTTAAATTCCACTAAGAAGCAGTGAATTTTTACTGATTAGAATTCAGAGAGACAGGTATAAATCTGGAATTACAAACAGATAGAAAAGCATAGACGGGAATAGGCGAAGGATACAGAAGTGGCGATCGAAAGTGATAGTATTAAAACAAATTGGCGAATAAGTCTAAGAATATGGACGGGGACATGCAAGGGATATGTAGGCATGGAGGGGATTGGCAAATGGTAGGTAGGGATAGAGAAGTGAAAATTAAACGAGAATGAAGTAAAGGTATACTGACAAGGAAATTGAGAAAGATAGAGATGGAAACAGATATGGCTGGATAGAAAAGAGATAGAATATGGAATGAGGATAGACGAGGGATAAGCTGGGATAAATAAATTGAGGACTAAGCGAACAAATGTGCTAAAATTCATTCGAGATGATACCTCATTAATTAGACAAAATGCTGTATTTATAAAATAACAGAGATAGAAGAAAAATTCAAATAGGATCATGTTGATTATGTCATCCAGCTGATTATAAAATATTATTGAATTATTGAAACTGTTAGCTTGGATTAATGCAGTTTTTAAAACATATTGCATATATTAGTGAAAAATATACGATGTTTTATTTATATATTTTGAAGGTTACAATATTTTTAATGCGTAAGTTTAATGGGATATAATTTTATTGTGAACCAAGGGTCAATAATCATATTCCTTAAGTCCTGCAAATGCATGAACCATGCATAACTGGAAGCAATTAATGAACAGAAAAAATACTGAAACTACTGAAATGATAAGTTTTTCAGGTGATAATAAGGTAAAGGAACTAATTACTAATTGTGAACCATTCTCCTAGAAAAACATGATTTATTTTAACATAAACAATTAATATGTATATTTCTAAATAAAAGGCATTAAGCATACCTTAATTAAGACTCTGAAACAAGCAAAACTTAGTAATGAAATAGTGAACATAGATAGAATTTAGTCTTCGAAACGGATAATAATAGCAGCGTACTCGATGATTGTTCCCTTTACCTACATATTCTATCGTTATAAAATCTATTGTCCTTATAAAAATAAAATTTCCTATAATGTTTGAAAAATTATGGTTCATATATCATAACACAGGTAAGAAAAGTTAGACATATTGGTAAGAAGGTTATTTGCATTTACATTTTACTACTTATAACACATTACATATAAACATAAATGCAACTATTACCTTTTTAATAATAAGTACAACTTTTCTATTTTGCAATTATATAGTTAAAATACAAACTATTGAACCTTTTGAACAATTTAATTTTTTTAAGAATATGTGACGTGCGCCGAAGAAAGGGGGCTTACTCTAAAAAAATCGAAATCGAGGTTTTTACATTTTTCGATAGCTTTTGAGTTGCTCTTTTGATGAAACCATCGACAAAAAATTCCGAGCTTTATTATTGCTAATAATTCAGTTGTTAGACACCCGAGAAATCGGGCTTTCGCTCGAGAGCTCGAGATCCCGTGAAATACCTCCCACCACTCAACGCTGAAGTCTATGCGACTCATCTATATCCCGTCCGTGAGCCGAGACGCGATATGGGTGAGAATGTATAGTAAGTGGAGAGGGAAGATTTCGTGAGTCTTCCCTCTCTCCTAAAAGTCGCATCTATCCTGTCGACTTCGACCGCTCGCCTTGAACAATCTCACTTTTCAGAGTAAGCCCCCTTTCTTCGGCGCACGTCACATATATATATAACAAAAAATATTAGAAGTCGCGGACAATTTTCCACAAATGGACCCGAAGGAATAACCCCTAAGTGGAGGCGTAACTACCGTGCCGAGAGCTGAAGGGCACCTGGGTGAGGTGTCTTAAACGGTGAATCTGGGATACCGGGCGACCTCTCAGTGTATGCAGCCTTATCCTTGCAGGCGGGGCTCTATAAGGATAGACGAACCCTTTCCCTAGCTGCTCATGGGAACAACAAAGACACCACCAAAACACCAAAAAGTTGTAAATGCGGTTCAAAACGATCAAACGCAGAAAGCACCCGACAATGGGTCGGCGAATAATGCCGATAATCCTAGAGTTCGGGGTGCTGAAAATAATTTAGATGGAAGCACGACGACAAACCGGCAAAACGCCCGCATTCAGTGGTCGAATCAAATCAAGGATGGCTTGCTAGACTGCTACGATGCCAGCATTATCCCTGTTCACCGAGGCTTTATGGCGCGTATACATACTCTGTGGTGCAAATGCACCCAGAGCTTCAGCACGTTTCGATTCAATCGTTGCGAAATCAACGTGCCTACCTCTGGCAAAATGGATATGTACGCAGGGCGCTTCTCCAACCGCTGCTTTCTCAAGCTATAGCTGAAGATGAGGAAGCGACATTAAGACCAACTGCGGAAAGCAGGCATCTTCTAAGAGATGATCACGGTTTCAGGACAAGAAGGAACATTAACATGCAAGTTTCTTCTAAGCCCCAAGATCTGACTAAAATGGATGCCTCCCTTCATGGAGAAATCTCGCAAGAGTCCGAACTCTGGACCATAAATGGCTCAGTTTATGGTGCTGCGAGAAATTTGGCCGATTCAAGTCGAATGCTCAAAGGATCCAAAGACCAAAAGACGCTTGCATCAACTGAACAAGAAGATTGCATGGGCAAGACAGAATGCGTCCCGTGTTCGATGTGTGATTGACTACATAATATCTGGTAGACCCTTCACGGAAAGGGTTCGAAAGTTCGCCCAAGAACTGAGGATCTTGAATCACACACTAAACAAGACAAAGCTGCTGAAAATCATGCCCATATTGTTGGCAAAATACGGTTGTTATCTGACGCAAGGAGGAGAATACAGAACAGGGAGAGATGGATCAGGGAGAGTTAAAAGTTTCTCGCAGACTCGTCTCGCCTGTTCAGTGACCCCCTTGTTTCTGTCAAAAATCCACCGAAGCACAACGAGGTAAGGACATTTCGGAGAGAGGTATACAAGATTCCGAAAACACTAAAGTTGAAATAAGATGCTGACAGTATCATCCACTTTAAGGAATTTTGCGACAACCTCATAAAATCGGAGAAGGAATGTCCATCAATCACTGCCGAAGAGGTGAAAAAAGGACTTAGAGGTCACGAAGAACTTTTCTGGTGCTGGACCAGATTGTATAAAGAACTTCTAGTGAAAGAAGTTTACTTCTACACACCAACGTTTGGCCCGCATATTCACCTAATATTTAAAGTTGGAGATGACCATTCCCCAGTGGCTGGTATTAGGACGCACTACACTCCTACGGAAAAGAGGCAACTTGTCCAACCCAGAGAATTACAGGCCGATAACTTGTTTGAACACACTGTATAAGATCTTTACAACTGTCCTAAACAACCGGATTGTTCGGCGAATTGAGCCTGTGTGGCATGAGATGTACGAACAACGTGGCTCGAAAAAATGTGTAGCAGGCTGTCGAGAGAACCTGCTAATTGACAGGTGTGTCTGTAAAGACGCTGCAGCCCATCAACACGTCCTGTCAATGACCTGGATTGTGTACCGGAAAGCTTTCGATTCAACCTCTCATAGATTTATCATCTGTCTGTTGGAAAGCTTGAAGGTACATCCACACATAGTGAGATGCATAGATAGATTGATGCCTCTTTGGAAAACTAGATTTACTATCTCATTTGGAAATTATCGTGTGTCAAGAAACAACGACACCTTCCAGAGGGATGTCTTTCAGGGCGATACCATGAGCCTTTTGCTTTTTTGCATCACAC
>CAKNWT010312726.1:0-16375 GCA_932066315.1 Andricus coriarius | reverse complement strand
CTGGGAGCCGCTGCCATTTTTTTTTTAGATGGCAGTAGCTCCCAGTGAGACCCTGCGGTGGTTGTTTAACCTTATTGTTTTAATTATATATATATATATATATATATATGAAACAAAAATTTTTTGAAAGTTTCAATGAAAGTAATTTTTTCATGTCTTTTATGTCGTGAACTGATAACATAAAGGTTGAAATTTAATCTTCTTTAATTAATTAACATAAATTGATTATTTACTTTGATATTGTGTGATTGAATATTGGCTATAGTTTGAATAATAAAAGTTTATTTATATTTAAAATAGCCCTATTCCAGTTACATAAAGTCCAGTTGTTTCTGAGGTTGCGAAATGAATATCTGAACTCAATTTTCAAAATTATATGTACATATCCTTTCATTTTTCCTGGAATAAGTTTGAAAGGTTATTAATAATTCAAATTTTCATAACAATATAAAGTGGAATTTATTCGACTCTTTTAATGAAAATAATTATTTGATACTTTTCATATTCTAAACTGATCAATTAATTACTAGCTGATTAATTTTTTTCACAATATTAAATTACATAATGATTGAATATCAATTAATTTTAATTAGGTAACGTAAATTGATTATTCACTTGAAGGTTATGTAATTGAATATTGGCTATGATTTTTATAATAATAGTTCTTTTTTTTAAATACATTCATTATAATTATATAATTTTTTTAAATGTTTTCGATGGTCTGAAATGATTGTCTGAATTCAATGTTCAAAATAATATGTGCATATTTTTTGATATTTTATAAAATTCGTATAAAATTAAAATTTTAAGTAATGCAATTCAACATTTTAAAAATATGAATTGAAAATTAATTGAAATTAAAATATTTTTTTAATGCTTTTTATGTTTTGGAATGATTGATTCTATTAAAGCTTAAATTTTCTGGAATTTTTTCAAAAGCTTATTAATAAATAAAAATATTCAAAAGTGAAAGTTCAAATATAAAAAAATATAAGGTAAAAATAATTTCATTGTTTCGATAAAAATAATTGTTTGAGGGTTTTTAATGTTGTGAATGATTTAATTAATTATTAGCTGATTAATTTTAACCACAATATTGATTTACATAAAGATTGAATTGGAATTGTTTTAAATTCAGAAACATAAATTGATCAGTTACATTCAGGTTATGTAATTGAATACTGGATATAATTTGCATAATAAAAGTTTATTTAAATTTGAAATACCACCATTTCAATTACATTATTTTTAAAATGATTCTGATGTTGAGAATCGAGGGCCTGCATTCAAATTTCAAAATTATATGTGAATATGTTTTTACTTTTTTCTGGAATTAGTATGGAAGGTTACTGATACATTAAATTTTGATAAAGGATAGTGAAAATATCCTTAAAATGTGGAATACAAATTATTCCAATGTTTGAATGAAAATGATACTTTAATGTTTTTTATGTTACAAAAAGATTAATTAATTATTAGCTGATCATTTCATTCAACAATATTAAATTGCATCATGATTGAATTTTAATTGCTTTTGATTTGGTAACAGGAACTGATTATTTACTTCAAGGTTATGTATGTGAATATTGACTTTAATTTGTATGATAAAAGTTTGTTAATGTTTAAAATACCTCTATTCCAATTATATTATTTTTTCAAATTTTTTCGATGTTGCGAAATGAGTATCTCAATTTTTATTTCAAAATAATGTGCACATATATTTTAATTTTTTCTGGAATACTGTAAAAGGTTATTAACAAGTCAAATTTTTAGAAACATATGAAGTAAAAATTATTTGAATTATTCAATTAAAATAATTCTTCAATGCTTTTTGTGTAATTAAATGATTAATTAATTATTGGCTTATTTATTTTGTTACAAAGTTAAATCACATAAATATTTAATTTCAATCTTTCTCTATCAAGCAACATAAATTAATTATTTACTTTAAGGTGATGTGATTGAATATTGGATATAATTAGTATAATAAAAAACTCTTTTTTTGAACTTTGACACGCTCTTCTTTTCAAAGAAAAATTTATTCAAGCATTACAGTGCAAATTCATGTTCAATGATTTTTATATTGAGAACTGAGATGAGAATCGGATCAGAATATGATTTTTTTAAATTATACACGGAGAAAAAAATCAGCCTATAATAGTAAGAGTACTACTCATACTATTATAGCAGGCTTCAATCTTTGCTATCCGAGTACAAAATTCTAACATTTTAAGCAAGGATCCCTTCATGCTTAAAAAGTACGAAATTTCATGCTTTGAGAGCAGTTGTGCCTTACGAGAATAGTATGAACTTCGCCTTGCTACGGTTGTAAGAAATTCTTGCTTTTTGGGTATGCGTACTCTTACTATAGAGATATTAGGCCACGCCTACCTACGAACCTGGCGCCTACTGCCTAGCGTGTTGTCAGAGATGCAGCGAGATATTGGCGCCCCTTAATCCAACGCCTGTAGACAAATTTATGAAACTCTATATTCATAATAACACTACTTTTTTAAAATAAAATGCTGAGATACTTTTTTTATGCAAAAATCAAAAAATTATTTTTTTAAATGATAGTTATATTAAATGACCCACTTTCTTCTTGACTCGGCCCTGGTGACACGTTAGATACATCACTTTCAGAGTTTCGGAACGCTCAAATACCGGTCGATGCGGTTGAACACGTGCGCTGTGTTTGTAAAGAAATATAATTTCTGATGTGATGTGAATGATACAAGCAATATTTAAATTTTTGTATGTGAATTATATTAAGAGCAACTGTGTCTTAAATCTCACTAACATCCGGTTAGTTCACATGGATTAAAATGTCAACGTAAATGCGTCTTACTTATTTATTTCGTCAAAATTCGTACGTCATTTTTAAAAGAAAATGTCTGTAATATTCATCTCTGATAATATTATCTCATTTAGTGTATATATTAGAAAAAAAATTAATAAAAATATGTTTTTTTAGCCTTCGAAACCCATCTAACCCCTTAAGTTTGTAAGGTGTAACTCCTCTACCATTACTCCAATTTTAAGCATTAAATTATATGTATTTTGGACACGAAGGTTTAGAAACTAAAAATGGATAAAATCGACAAATTTTTTTAAAAGATGTCTCATTTGTATAACTGTATTCGTTTTTATGTTTTTATTCTGTGTTAAAAAATTAAAAAGACCGCCAGCGTGTAAAAACGCATGCGCTCTGTAGCTTTCATATTTGCTTCACAGCAAGCGCCAGTAGGCGTGGCCTAATATCTCTTTAGTAAGAGCACTCATACCCAAAAAGCATGAGTTTCTTACAACCGTAGCAAGGCGAAGTTCTTGCTATTCTCGTAAGGCACAACTACTCTAAAAGCATATGACTGTAGCAATAACGGCATGCGTTTTATTCTTTTACAGTATGAGGCATTTCATGCTACAAAGGTACAACTTCATACCAATGTTGGTAGAAATTCATACCAATTTCGTACGTTAAGTTTCATGCTATAATAATAAGAGTTTGGCATACTATAAGAGTCTGATTTTTTTCTCCGTGTAGGTATTAATTTGTTACTGATTTAGCTATGCATATTGATGCTTACATTAAAAAAAATCGCCGTAAAAGTACCCGCAAATGTCATTGTACAAAAATTATGTTTTTTTCCAAATATTAAATTACATAACATGCACTTGAAATCTTCAAATAATATTCCACCATTTACTATTATCAATAGTAATAGCAAATTCTACGTTACATGGATTCACTAAATACATACTTTAAGAATATAATTTCAGCAAGAATTTTATTATTCAAGAAAGAGCGAATAAATAGTTATTCGAAAATTGAGTAAATGAGAAAACTTAATATAAAAGTTAGCGCACGCTTGCGTGCGCACATAATAGTCTAGTACTACATTAAAAAGAGTGGACCTCATTTTATTACTTATGATCCACTTTTTTCAAATTCTCTAATTATCTCTGAAATTCTTATTTCGCTTGGGTCTTTTACAAGACCTTGGTTGGTGCCCTCTTTCATAACATCTTTCGCAAGCATTTGTCCATTTGAATAATTGAATTGGACGTGAATGAATTATATTAAGTTTTTCTTGGCGCATATTTTAATCAACTTCGAAATTCAGTTTTTCTTCACTGAAAATATAATCTCTGTCGAGAGCTTGCAATAATTTTTGTGCGGCAATTTTTTTTTGTTTCTTTTTTCGATGATGCTTTTTCTCCTATGCTAGTATATATATTTCATTCAAAGTCTGAACTGGTTTAAGAGTAGTAGTGATATTTCTGGCCATTTTTCAACTTCTTTCAATTTCTGAAAATTAGTATTTATAAAGCATTGAAAACTGAGTCAAATGTTGGTTAACTGACTTGTTTTATTCTTTTATTTCTCTTAGCATACGTGCTTTACATAAGAATATATAAGACGTTCCTTATTTACCAAATGCAGTTTATTTACCAAATGCAATTTATTTATAAAATGCTCATTGTTTGCTAATAAAATAGAAATGCATTTTGCAATCGTATATCGTTGTTGTAAGTCGATTTACTTGGATTTTTTTTTTTTTTTTTGCAACCGTTTTTTTTATGAAAGAAGAGAACAGATGTTTCAATAATAAAACTAGAATTATAAATTGAAACCGTAATGTTCAGAGTGCAGTTGAAAATTATAAGTATGAACACAATTACTGGTGCGAGAGAAAGAAACACTAAAGATGGTTGTTTAAGAAAAAATGTTCATGCTAAATGAATTTTGAGAAAAGAAAGAAATATATGAATTGAATAATCGAATGAATAATATTTCGTCATGAAATAAATACTTATTGATTGGTTTGAGGATTGAATAATTGTCGAAATAATTAGTAAAGGAAGGGACAGGGGTTCATGAGTGTCAGCTGGTAAGCTGTTTTGGTCACATTTGATAAAATTTGGGTGGGGATATAGAGCAAGAGGGTCTTAGGTTTGGTTTTTTCTTGACTTTGTAAAGGAAGAAAGAAAAAATGTCTTGTTCCGATTTTGTGTTTTTTCAAGATTTTGCGGGAGTGTTTGGGGTTCTATGACTGAAGTGTTGTAATTTTTTATATTATTCACGATTTCAGTGAACTTTGGTGTGTTTCTTATAAAGGGTGATCATAGACGTAAGTATCGTTTTGTACAAGATTTATAGAATAGGCTCCGGTTGCTCTTAGTTTTTCAATTGCCGTTTGAATAATTGTCATTGTTAATTGATCATTTTCGTTTGTAGTGTTCATCATATCGTTTAAAAGATCTGTTATTTCATTAATTTGTATTATTATGCTGTCTTTTTGATTTTCAAATTTATAATCGTAAGCAACTTTGTCACAAAAATTAGATTTTTTCAAATTTTCACAATGTAAAATTATGTTTGAGTAAGTGTCCAGTAGTGCTGTTTTAGTTTTAAGAATTTTTTGTATGTTTAAATATGATATTACTTGACAGTTTTCCCCGATTATTTTAATTCGGTTTAAAGGTTCAAAGTAGAGACCTGTTGTATTTTCAAATTTAGTTTTTTAGAAAATAGTGAGTTATTTCTTGAGCTGGAATACTTAAAAAGGTAATTAGTAAAAATAGCAGAAAAAAGGTGATTTCTCTGTTCATTTTGCTTCCCGGTGACTGGATCCTAAAAAAGAAAGTGTGGATTAATATAAGAAGAAAAAAGGTTTATTAATAATTTATAAATTTGCAAATACTAGTTGTGTTTTTTGAATTTTCTTGCAAAATATCATAGCTCTTGCTTGCTATTTTGTGATTATTGATGAAAATTAATTATATTGGTTGCAGTGTGGGCATTTTTCCAAACCTTGCGATAATAAATATGTATTTAGTTTGGAAGGTTCAAAATGACTGTTATAAATTCTTGCTCTGATTGTCTAAAAATCTTATTAGTTTGTAAAAAGCGTTCGGTCCCCTGTTTTTTATTGTTAAAATTATATCCTTAAGTTTTTCTTCGTTTGCTAGTGTTTCAATCCAAATTGGAAGGTTATAATCATCTGGATCGAATATTCCATTACAAATTAGATATGGCCATAATGCGTATATTTTTACATGTCGGACGATTAAATTGAAAAATGTGTCTATTTCCTGACGATGTTTGGGTTCCATTTTAATACTGAGTCTGTAAGGTAAGAGAATTTTTGTTGTTAAGATTTTTCTGTGTCTTCCTCCTCTTTTTTTATTGCTTAAATTGTAATGAGTTGATATTTGATCTAATATTAATTTTTATTATGATGCGCTACGTGTGAAATTCGAAGCCTATTAACGTGGATGACCTTGGGATTATTTTTTATCATTATCTTAACATTTCCTTTGCCCAAAATTTCTAATACTTCATGAGGTCCTGAGTATGGATTATCTAATTTTTTTAAATCTCCCCCTTCTAAAAGAAAAACGCTGTCTCCAGCCTTGAAGTCTTGTGGATTACTTTTTTCATCATAGTATTCTTTGGATTTTTCTTTTGCTGCAATTAAGTTGCGTTTTGCCACTTCTCGCATTTCGTGCAATTTTATTATTAGTTTAGTCATGTAATCATCATATGTGTCCAATTTCTCGTATTCAGGGAGGGGGTCACTAGATGGTAGACGAGCTAACTGTCCAAAAACTAATTCATAGGGAGTAATTATAGGGAATAGTATGGCCAACGGCCATACCACGCTGGAAGCACCAGTTCCCGTTAGATCACTGAAGTTAAGCAGTGTTGGGCGCGGTTAGTACTTGGATGGGTGACCGTCTGATACTACTGCGTTGCTGTTGGCGGTCGTGGGTGTGGTGAGCCCACACTTGTAGTTATTTACTACCAGAAACTATCCACCTAAAAAACACTACTCGAATCGGGTAGTGTCACGCTTACCCATAGAGGCTCGCCGAAAGGGAAATAGCTTAATGATATACATACATACATACATTTAATTCCTTCGTGTACACTTATGTTATATGAAAACATAGCTAATTCAATCTATTCATCCCATTCTTAATTTTTGTTGATAAATTGTTTTAAATATTCCTTTAAGACATGATGTGATCTTTCAAGTGATCCATTAGATTGTGGATGAAATGCTGTACTTTTAAATTGCTTGATTCTGAATCGTTTAGCCATTTTTCTTATGAGGTTACTTAGAAATTCTGTACCTTGATCTCTTAACACTGCTTTAGGTGAACCGTAAATGCAGATAAACTTTTTAATGAAGGCATCAGCTATTGTGCTAGCTTGATGATTTGAAAGTGGAATACATAAAGAATATTTGGTAAAATTGTCCTGTATAGTTAATATGTATTCGTTTTCTGATTTTGTTTTTAGTAATTTACCTACAATATCCATACTAATTTTTTCAAAAGCCGTTCCCGGTGTATCAGGAATTATCATTGGATTTTTAGTTTTGACTCTGACTAGTTTCTTCAGTTGACATTGCAAACAAGTTTGTATATACTTCTGAATATCTAATTTCATGTTTTCCCAATAATATCGTTGTCTAATCCTATTGTAAGTTTTCGTTACGCCTTTGTGTCCTCCAACTACTGATGAGTGTGCTTCTTCTATTAATTGATTTCGTTGTTCCTTAGTGGGATATTGTGTAATTCCTAGACAAATTATAACTTTGGTTTTAGAATCCAGGAATGCTATTTTTAATGTAGCTAGTACTTCTTCCCATGGTACATTATTAATATATTTAGTTTTTGCTATACTGATTGATCCTAATTCTAATTTTTCTACGATAGAGTGAAAGGAGTAAATTGCCAATTTAATGGTTTCGTTAGTTTCAGTTAAATTGGTTTTATTTTCGAATTCAATTGGTAATACTATGTGATACTGTTGACCTTTGTGAATTTCTTTTGCTAATCCTTTTTGTAAATTTCTAAAATTGGGCAGTTCTCCGCGTTTTGCTAAAAGTTCAGAACCGTTGTCTCGAGGTTTTCCGTCTGTGGTAATAAAATATGCATAATTATCTTTTCTCATGGCCAATTGGTCGCGAAATTCAATTATACTTTTTATCGGTAGATTTGCTAATCTGGATGTTGTGGGTTGATCAGGGGGTGGTGCGGGGGGAGGACGATTTTCGAATCCGTTATTTCCGTGGAAATTTTCAGAAATATCTGGCTCAAATAGTCTTTCATATGTATCTTGATGTTGCGTATTCGTATTTTTTCTTAAATCTAATTCTTCTTCGTCACTTGATATCTCAGAAAATGATTCTGAGTCATTATTTATATTATTTTTTTTTTATCTTCTTTTTTTTCCTAACTTGCTTTCTCTTATATTTAACACTAGTTCTATGATCAATAGTATACTCTGGATCAGATTCAGATTCTAAACGCTCTTCAGATTCAACTTGTTTACATTTATTCTTTTTCTTTTGAGATTCATTTTTCTCGTTTTCTTTCAATTTTGGTTTCCCCCTTTTTTGTTCAGTAGATTCTTCTTGAATTTTTCGAGGCCTTCCTCGTCTTCTTTTTTCTAGATTTACACTTGAGTTTTTCGTGTGGGAAGGGAGGGGGATATTTTTTAATTCGACTTGATTTTTAATTTCTTTTTTATTTACCTCATTTTGTTTTCTTAATTGTCCCCTTGTTTGCATAGCTTTCAATTTTTCCTATGTAGGCTCAATACTGCCACTTATTTTCAATTTTTCATACATAATTTTAATTTTTGACAGGATATTTAAATAAAAATTCACGAACTTTTCTTTGTAGATTGCTTCATTGTTTGCCCGAAATAGCTTTGAATATTCTTCACTATTCTCATTATTTCCTTCTATATATTTATAATCTGGTTGTTGGTGACAATACAAATCTTCTTTTGCTATTTGATTATTTTCTATATCTAAATAATCTTTAATGTCGTTTCGTTTTATTAGTTTCACCTCAATTTCTTTTGTTTCCTTCAAATTATCTACAGGATTTCTTGAAAGGGCGTCCGCATTGACGTTAGTCTTTTCCGCTTTATATACTACATTGAAATCGTATTCTGCTAATTTTAATCTCCACCTTGTAACGCGTGAACATGGGTCTTTTGAATTTTGAAAACATACTAAAGGTTTATGATCGGTGACCAAAGTAAATTTGCGTCCATAAAGGTAAGGTCGAAAATATTGTACGTAATAAATAAAGGCTCATGCTTCTTTTTCATATGTGTCAAACCTTTTTTCGCTGTCATTTAGCGTTCGCGAAGCGTATGATATTGGTTGATCCTTACCGATTTTTCCCTGTGACAAAATTCTTCCTATTGCATAACCAGATGCGTCCGTTGTTAGAATTAATGGCCTAGAAAAATCTGGCCGTTGTAAAACTGGTTCTTCGCACAGTTTTTCCTTGAGTGTGTCAAATGGATGTTGCTGTTTTTCAGTCCAATTGAAGGGGGTTTCTTTTTTCAAAAGTTGAGTTAGAGGGCATGCAATTTTAGAAAATCCATCAATGAAACGACGATAATATCCAGCTAATTCTAAAAATTGTTTGATGTTTTTCTCATTTTTAGGGATGGGAAAATTCTTTACTGCTTCAAGTCTTTTAGTGTCTCGACGTACACCGTCCTTGTCAATGATGTGACGATATCATCTAGATAAACAAATAATTCAGTTCCTTGTAATCCTGCTAATACAAGATTCATTAAACGCTGGAATGTTGCAGGTGCATTTTTTAATCCAAAGGGCATTCGGTTAAATTCGTAATGTCCAAAAGGCGTCGAAAATACCGTTTTATGTGAGTCTTCTGGACTCATTCTAATTTGGTGAAAGCCTGAGGTCAGATCAAAGACTGAAAAACATTGTGCTGATCCTAATTGATCAAATATATCAATTATATTAGGCAAGGGGTAAGAATCACCGATGGTTTTTTCGTTAAGTTTTCTAAAATCTAAAATCATTCGCTTTTTACCGTTTTTCTTTGGTACAATACAAACCGGTGTATTATATGGGGATTGAGAAGGTTTTACTATTTCATTTTCAAGCAGTTCATTAACTTGTTGCGTAATTTCCTCCTTATGAGCTGGTGGATGTCTATATTGCCTTGTGAAGGTTGGTTGATCGTCAATCGTTGGAATAGTGTGATTTAATATATTTGTCGCTCCTAATGGTTCACCTGGTATATGAAATACATCCGCATGTAAGGAAATGAGTTTTTCTACATGTTTTTCTTCTTCTTGATTTAAATGGTCTAGACGTAGTAATTGCTTTATTTCATCTATTCTGTTGTATTGTAAAGTATTGTTAGTTTGATTATGATTGACTTTACATGTTTTGTTAGCTAATACTTCTTGAAAAAATTGTGTTGAAAAATCTTAATACTTTTCGCGTGGTTCATTTTCATTAAAGTTTATTATCTTTTCGGTAAATTCTTCTATTTCATCTTCGGGGATAGGAACTTTTATTTCATGTTCATGTGTATTAGCTACTCTTAAATATGCTTTGCCATGATTATTAGATACTATTGCATCTCCAATAAAAATTAACGGGTCATGTGACAATTGTGGTATGTAACCTGTTCCCTTGTCCTTATTTTTTATATTGACATAGAAGCTAGATATTGATCTTGGTGGTAGCGTGATGGTTTCTAGACAATTAAAAGGATATTTTCTATCATTAATTTCTAACTGTCTTTCTTCATAATTTATTTTTGCATTATTGTTCCTGAAAAATTCTGTTCCTAAAACGCCATCATGATCTACGGTAACTTCGTCTGAGATTATATTGCTTATAGTGGGGCTACCAAAAGTATTTATTTTCACCTGTCCCAGGGTATATACTGGGTGTTCGTTTATTCCGGTTAATTTTAATCGAACTCATTCATTAATTTTTGTGGTTGGGAGAATTACGTTTTCCTTAATCAAGTTAGGACCTACACCTGTGTCTATCATCATTTCAATTTTTCCTTTTAATCCATCTGCTGTTAAAGTCATATTAGGGATTGCATTACTTGTGCTTAAATGTACTTGCTCTACCCTATCGTAATCTAATGGGGGTGCATAAGTTTCTTCGTCTGAGCCTCTCTATGAGCGCCCATACTGGAGAGGTTCTTCTACACGGAGCCACCGAAGCAAGAGCTTCCACTGCTTTTGGCACGAGCGGTTAGTGTTAAAATTAAAATTTTTTTCATAGCACTAGCCACAGTTGTCAACGCACTAACCGCTCGCGAATTCACACGAGCCGCTCGTGTTAATGGCAACAGCAGCGCGAGCTTGGTAAGTGTTGCGATTGGTCCGGACCGTTCTTGAGATTGGCAATAATCTCTCGTGTTAATTTTCAATAGTGCGTGTTGTCAAATAAATCTGTCGTTTAGTGACAACCGCGCTTGTCGCTCGACTCATTCGCCACCTTACCAAATGCTGAATGTAATAAGCACTGTTAGAAAAATCTGTATGAGATTTAATATACATGTGGTGAAGCAAATATGCACTACCGCTACTGAACTGTAACATACATTGGTGTAGTGAATTAAATATACATGTGTATTAAATTTAATATACAGGTCGTTATATCAGTTTGCGTGAAAACTCAAAGTGCTTGAATTTCTTCAAATCTTGTCAACTATTGGCAGTTAAATGAATAACCTAGAGTTCGACGACTGAATTCTTATTTATAATGAAAGAGCAATGTACGGGTGGAACTTTTCTCTAAATTCGCTCTTAATGGTAAAAATTATGTAAAATTATGTATGCTTGATATATTAATTTTAATACACATGGGTATATTAAATTTAATATTGTTTTTAACAGTGAGGGACAACGTATCATGATCAAATGTACTTTGCGGGCTTGATAATTTGGGTAACCTTTTTATATGATTGATACATGGTGAAACAACAGTTCAAAAAATGATAAGGAAAGCAGAACTTTCAAAGTAGAATTTTCCTCATAATTTAATTAATGGAATAGCACAGTGGGCCAGGAACCATAGAAAGTGGCCAAAACTCGATTTTACGTCTAATTCATCTAAAGCTTGGTATACAAGGGTTTTTGAGGACGCTAATTGCAAATTCGATGTCAAAAATTACAAATTCAAAATGGCGGATCCAATATGGCGATCGTGTATTTCAAAAAATTATTGAATCTTCTTTAAACGTGGTATCTCGGGGTTTTCGACGACGCTGATTCCGAATCTAAAAACACAATTCCAAAAAACAAAATGACTGATCCAATATGGTGGACGAATATTTGAAAATATTATTGAACCTGCTTGAAACGCGGTATCTAGGGGTTTTCAAGGGCGCTAATTCCGAATCTGGCCTCAGAAAGTCTAAAAAAAATAACTGTTCCAATATGGCGGACGAGTATTTCAAAACATTATATATCGGATCGGCCATTTTGTTTTGTGAAATTCTGACGTCAAAATCGAAATCAGCCCCCTCAGAAACCATACATAGATGTCATTCTTAAATTTTTCACTACTTTGTGCTATCTCTCGTCATTTTCATCTATGCGGGATTTCAGCAAATTCAGCACTTGGGCGACCACGTTTTAGAGGCTTAGGGTCAAAAGTTTTCAATCTCAATTCAGGGACGAGAAAATTCGTTTTCGGCCAATCAGCATTATATGCTTCAAATCTTTCGTCAATCCTACGGGAATTTAGAATTTTTTCCAAGACCTCACATTTCGTGAATGTTGTCATATTGAATGAATCAATAAATCAGTAAATATTCATTTGTCAATAGATTGAAATGAGGCCGAAAAACGGACGGCAAGAAACTATAAGCTTCGTGCAGCTTTCAGTTTCTAAGAAAAATTACACATCGGGTATTATGATAATCTAGTATCTTTTGAAGAGAAGAACAAGATGAATCTATCCATTCGAATCTCGCTTAATATATATTTCAGAAAAGACACTGCAAAATCCAGCGGTAGTCATAGAAACGAAATTCCAAATATATATTATACACTAGAGTCCTGCGATAGAGGGAGAGGTGCTTGCAAGGTCAGTGGAGTTGAGATGTTTACGGTTCGGCACTATAAGAAACGACAAGCATGAAAGAGAAGAAGAGCGGTTCGGAGAGTTCCGAGATAGTGTGAAGGCCATTAAGGGTACCCCCGAAACGGCCAGTATAGCGGGACTCCAGTGTATGTGAGAACTTGCAGCGCCGTGGGCTGTTACGCGTGGACGGCTCCATGCGTGAGCGCGCAGTTATTCGTTTTTTCTTCAGCAGGATATGAATTCGCGCAAAAGTGAGCACCCCTGCATCAAATTAGTCATCTCAGGGAACCCACTGGTACCTTACTTTTTTGGATGTGAAGGGGAATGCCGGGGAATGAAATTTCGGCAGCAGGCGTTGTGGGGAAAAATGGAATATTTTGTGAATAGAGCATGTGAATTTTAAAATTTTAGACCAGTTTTGTAGCTTCTTCGGCATTTCCTGCATTTATTAATCCCAACTGAATTCAAAAAAATCAAAAACCGATTGCTTCTCGATAAATATCATGAAATTGTATCCCTTCTTTTTAGGCACCAAGTATAGAAAATCAAGTTTCATTTTTCAACTTTGACTACTTCTCAACGAAACACAGGGCATCTGATTGATAAGAAACTCCAAATACAGATACTTCAAGGTGTCTGAAAGTAAAAAATATATTCAATTGACTCAAGTTCAAACCTTGACTTTTGGCCAAAAAAGTGCGATCCTGGCCCACTGTGAATAGGCACAATTTGAAGAAAATGTTTTTGAACAAAACTTTCAAATTTTCAGCTACGAAGGTTAATTTCTAACAAAAAAGACGAATGTTCATCTATAAAAGATAAATTGTCACCCAAATAATGAATAATCAAATTTTCAGGTAAAAAAATTAATGCTCAATCAAAGGGATAATTTTCAACTAAAATTATGGAATATTTAAATGGAATAGTAGAGCAGGATGTCTACTAAATCTTGCCCAAGAAATTCCTGACTAAACGTCAGAGCTATGTGACACTACGCGCTATTAAAAATTAACACGAGAGATTGTTGCCAATCCCAAGAATGGACCGGGCCAATCGCAACACTTACCAAGCTCGTGCTGCTGTTGCCATTAACACGAGCGGCTCGTGTGAATTCGCGAGCGATTACTGCGTTGACAACTGTGGCTAGTGCTATGAAAAAAATTTTAATTTTAACACTAACCGCTCGTGCCAGAGTTTCTCCGTGTAGTTTTCCGAAGGTTGCTGAAGTTGAGGTTTTCCCTGTTGTTGGTATCGTTCGAATTTTTGTTGAAATTTTTCACTCCGATTAAAATTTGAATTTTGATTGAAATTTGTATTGAAATTCTGATTTTGGTTGAAATTTCTATTAAAACTTATGTTTTGATCAAAAATCCTGATTTGAATGGAAATTTCGATGAAAATTTCGATTCTGATTATAGTTCTGGTTTGAACTGAAATTCCCATTCCGATTAAAATTTTGTTCTTGATTGTATTGACCTCTAGGTTAGGGCGAGACTGGTTGTCGTTTCTACTCATCTGGGGTCTTCAACCTTGCCCGAATGAAGTCAACAAGTTGCTTCCTTGGCCACCTGTGTATGGTCTATTCATACCTGTTTGACCAATGTTTTCCTGAAAAATTCTACCTGTGTTATTTATGAAATTTTGGAACCGCTGACGACAGGTTGATGCTGCATGACCAGGCTTTGAACAAATTTGACATATTAAGGAGTTATCTCGCATATAATTTATTTGACTTGTTTTAGCAAAATCTCTGCTGGTTCGTATTGGGTTTTCTGGTTCAGAATTTGACGGTCCATAATTTTTTCCCTTTCGTAATTCTTTATTAGCAACTAATCGTCGCTCTATTTGAATTTCTCTTTCAAATGTTTCGGAGAATGAATCTGCTTCCCCTACTCTGATCTCTAAATCAAGTTTTAATCCTCTGACGAAAGAGTTGATAATATCTCTTTCCATTTGATCAGCGAATTCCTTAGCTACTTGATTTTTGTTACTTGCTTTATGGGTGTCTAAAATTTGGGATGCAATTTATTGTATTCGGGTTGCATAAGACAAGACGCTTTCGTTTTCCCACATATAAGAGGTTCCGAGTTCTCCTTGGAGCTGATAGATCGTTTTTGATGGAGAATATATTGTTTTTAATTTATTTAAGAAATCTTCTACATTTGTGTATGTATTTCCGTATATGCATTTCCTAGCCTCACCCGTGAGTTTACTTCTTAACATTCTTACCAGACTAGCTTCCGCATTCAAAGGTGGCCTTAATTTAGCCTCTCTACATGCTTCCATAAATATGGCAAGTGGCGTTTCGTCTGTACCATTAAAGTATGGGACGATTTCGAGAGCGTCTCGAAGGGAGACTTGTTCGTTAGTCGGGAGAGACATTATGCTATCTCTTGATTGATCTTCGTTCGGAGGATTCTGTAGGCCAAGTGCTGCAGGTGTCTCTGGATTAGTGTTAGTACTAAACGGGTTCTGGGACGTAGATGTATTTAAATGTTCACTTTGGCTTAACATTTCTGGTTGCGAATTCTGGGGTTGATCAAATGTGAGAAAAGGGTTTGTTAAATTCGCTTGTTTTGTCTTTTCGATTTTTCTTTGTGGGAAAATTTGCGATAGTATTGCATTTTTTCTTCAGCCGATATAATACTAATGCTTGTTTATGATCTAATGGTATTGCATTTTTTGTTCGTGAAACAGTATTAGTCACTCTTGACTGCGGTATACTTGACACTGCTGGTTCCACGTGGGGTACTGCTGAGTCGAAGGGGACTGTGTTATGATTTGTATTTAGTTCACTTATCGATTGGTCAATCGTAGTGTGGTTACCTGTATTTGGCAGGTGAAAAGCTGATGGTAAGTTTTTAATAAGAGTTTCTTCTGGGTTTTGTTCCGGACATAAAGTTTTGTCTGCAAAAAATGCAGTGAAATTCGCACTAAAAAGGTTGTCAAAATATTGACTACTATCCAATTCTGATTCTTCAAATTTAGATTCAGTATTTCCGAGTAAACTTTGCCCTAATGTAAAACTAGATATTGCATTGAGACTTGGAGTATCATTGAATCAACTTTTGATAATTACTATACTAGTGTCTCCTTGGCGCAATCGTTTTATCTTATTTACAAACGAACTACTTTTTTCTTCATCTGGTTCTGGTCTCGATGATACCGATTTTTCTTGGTCACCGTATTTATTTGATTTAGGAATATTTTTATCAATTTTTGATTTTCCTTGCGCTGAGGCTTCAAGGGTACGTTTTGAAGCTGCTCAACTTTTTGCGCTAATTCTGGATTTTCCTTGGTTTTGCTTCGCGTTACTATTCCCGGATTGGAATTTAGTTTAGTAGGTGGCCCTGACATTTATATATGTATATGGAATAGTACGGGTAACATGTGATATTTGTCATAATATTATACATACAGAGTAACATATAAATTTAATGTATAGACATATATAGGTGGATATGTAG
>CAKNWT010312722.1:0-27575 GCA_932066315.1 Andricus coriarius | reverse complement strand
AAAATAAAAGAATCCAATTTTTGAAAGAACGACACAAGCTATGAAAACAATTAATGAAAAGAAGTTCCTCATCCAAAGAAGAGCTACAAATTTGCCATAAATAAGTTTCTGATAGGAAGCGTAGTTCTTGTTTTCTTTCCGAAAAATAACATTGGAAATTGAAAAGTCAAATTTTTGTGAAAACCACACAAGAGACGAAAAATATTACAAAATTGTTTTTTATAGGATGCGCATTTTTTGTTTGATTACAAAAACAGAACAATGAAAATACGTCTGTTTGAATACCAAACCATATTATGAATTGTAGTAATATAAATGTATTGAAATGCTACATTTTTTAGAGCAGCCGAGGGTAAAATCCAATCAAAAATAAAGATCAAATATTAAAGTGAATGAAACAATTAATGTAGAAAAGTTCGCATTTTGAACCAAATCGAATTCAAGCACGAGATACGTGATGAGAATGTGTTCGTTAGAGCCGATAAAGCTTTAACAAAAGAGAATTCTGTAAAATCAAATTAAAGTTGTAATTTCATCTGATTTCCATTTTCCGTAAAGAAATTACAGGTTGAAACATGTCGGCAAATTTTTTATAATAAAAAATTGTTGTTTAAACTAAAAGAAGCGGAAAAGGCCTTAATCAACATAATTTAAAATAAATAAAGTAAATTAGAAAAAATAATCAATATTCAATCAAATTCAAATTATGAGTTGAAAATATGAAATCAAAGGAATCAAAAGTGTCTTGAAGTCACGTTATGATAGTCAGAATTTTTTAGAATTCAGCGATTTCGAATACAGCTTACTTCCATTGGCTTCTTTCCAAATTGTCGCTTGAGAACAAACATCCAATCAAAATTAGCAATGCTTTCAAAAATTCCCTACCTGACCTATACATTCGTCCTTAACTACTTCTTGTACCGACTAGGAGTACTAAGAAATCCGGAAAATAACACGGCTACTCTTGCTCGTCTGCACCCGACGCGTAACTGAGCCGGGCCGTGACGTGATTTATAATTAAATTTAGTCATCAGTCAGGAACGAAGCTTTCAAAGGGTAAACCGACCTGACCCCTTATTTTCGATAATATATCAACGGATGTCACCCTTCAAAAAACACAAACGTTTCTATCAAATTCCGACGCACCGGACGGCATCGAATGACGGCATCATTGGACCTGATTTGACAAATTTAACGAACTTACCCAGAAAGTTCTACAAACGGTCGTAAAACACCTTCGTGTCCAGTCGACGGCAGAAAGTACGCAGATTTAAGTGACATCACGACGTACGGATGTGTAGCTATTTAAATTAAAAAAACAGCAGCGATCGTTACCTACCGAGAAGGATGTGTAGATTATGCAAATCAGCTTAGTACACCCGTCTGGGGAAAGATGTAAACCTGATAAGTTACAGCCTATCCCAAAAACCAGAAATATAAGCCTTTTATGCTCCATCCTTCTCTCTTCTCTCTCTTAATTCGAATAAATTAAAATTAAAACTAGAGTCCGTGGGTCAGTTATTAGACAAAAAAATGATTTTCATCATTGAGATTCAACGGTAACAGGGCAGCCGAAAAAGAAAACATTTTAAATTAATAAGATTGTAATTGCGATCCTAAAAAATTAAACAAATTAATAAAATGAATTCGGCAGCTTGAACCTCCAGTACATTTTAGTGGTTAAAGCTCTTTCACAGGTTCATAATATTAAAAAGTATTATCTCGTACGTAACAATCTGACAGCGGCAGTGGTGAAATAGGATTACACACCTTTTTCACTTCTGTCACGTTACCATTTACTCGCAATTTTTCAAATAAAAATCAATTCTTAATCTGCTTGACCTGTAACATGATGCTGATTTAAATTGCTGAACGTATGCATCTTTCCTTTCAAAAATGGATATTCTAAATTACGCCTGATGAAAGTAATTCAAAATTTGAGCTGTTTTTAGAGCTTGCTTTTGGTTCACTGTATAAGCGAAATTCATGCTATTATTTCTTGAAGAAATGGTAACTGTGGGTTAATGAGACTTTTTGTGCTGCGTTAATCAAACCAAAATCCAAGCCGTTTTTGAGCTCCTGGTTTTCCTGGCCATCGTGGTTCGTAAGACATCATAGCCCTTTAGTTATCCAATTAAACACGCAGGGTCAATTATATTATGAGAATTCAACTCGAGACAATTGATGTCAGTATTTAAAATTTCTTGCGACATTTATTTCCGACTACTAAAATCGCGTGCGATAAATAGTGAATTACTGAATTGATATTAGTCTCTAAGCTCACCTACAAATAAATTATACCATTATTTGGGGGCCTATAAACCTTTAATAGTTAAATTTAGTGCATAATAGTGAGGCCCATATTGGCCTACATAGTTGCACCGAAAGGGCTCTTACGCGGCATAATAACAATTCTTTAATTAGAATGACCTAATTGCCTAATACCAGTCTAAGGAAAAGTTGAATACCCAATGCCAAGCTAGAGTGTGAACTTATTAGAATGCAACGTCTGAATAAGCGCTCTCCGAATAAGACCGCTTCTCCTAATCTTCGATCGAAAGTTGTCCCCATTACGTCGCGCATCATAGAATCGGGGACGAACCTCCGAATAAGACCGCACGTGGAAATTGCGTTTTCATCTTAACTTATTCTTTGAATAATAGTATAGTAATGAACATTGCAATTGATTGTCATTAATTTCATTATTCTATTGTTGATACTTATTAATATGTATACATTTTTTATAAAAATATATTAATAAAAGTGTTTAATTATTTCAAAAAAGGTAACACAAAATAACGTATTCAGCAAACCTTGTTAAAAAAATAATACTTTTCAATTCAATTCTAATAAAAATAGTATGGCATACAATTTTTTCAGATACTGCCAAGTACCTCTGGCGAATTACAAATAGAGAATTTTTCCTTAAATAAACATTTTATCTTACTCATAATACAATAAATATTGCAATTATTTAGAATAATATATTTGAAATATTTAAAATACTACTAATACTGATAATAATAGTATTGAGAACATATACTTGCAATTATTACTTGAATATAACTCCTTTTATGTACTTGAGTATATCAAATTTTAAAGTAGAGAACAATATTAATGAAAGATCCCATTTATAATACATACTCCAGCATGTCCCCCACATCCCGACAAGGGCCCCCTGACCACAAAATTTTGCTGGCCCCCACTTCCCAGCTTTCTTTTTTGAATCGAATAAGCGTAAATTTTGCATGTTTATTCCAGGGAAATATCAAAAGTTAAAGATTCATATTGTAAAAGCAGTAGCTGGTGAGCCGCGGAACCCCCGTGTTCCCGGCCCCCCTGACTTCAGCCAGGTAAGAACCCCTTTGTGGGGGCCATTTACTGCAGTATTATCAAATTACTGTTAAAACAAAATTTGATAAGAATTTCTCAAATATTCGTGTCAATGTCTTCGCTATTTGTTTTGTTTCGACTAGCGTCGAAATTCATCGAGTGCAAGCGGTCCTATTCGGTGGTTGAAGCGAGAAGTTTACGTGGCGATTTCGGAATGCAGTTTGGGGTAACTCATTTCATCAAATTTTATCCCCTACGAGCCCGAGCACGGTCTTATTCGGAGGTTGCACTATACCATTTTGTTAGCGATCACATGTGTCAGGTGAAATGGATTGCGTGTGTTTGTATGTGTGCAATTTAATGTGTCAGAATGGGCTCATAGAGAAGTGAGGAGCAGAGAGAGAGTGAGAAGCGCATCCCATGCCTAATCTCTCCCCTCCCCGCAAAACAACACATAGAAAAAAGCATCGTGCCGGCAAAAAAGTACGTGAACGACACGAACGTGATATTGCACGTAATTTAGCAGCGTCTACTAAAGGATCACAGCTAAAAACTGAGTTAATCGGGAAACAAAAATCAGATTCAGTATTTCAAAATAAGAATTTTGAAAGTTTGAACGACGAAATCTAATGGTTTTAAAATTATCTCAAAGAGTCTAAGAATTATCAAATATTGAGACGGGTCTTTTTTGCTAGTAATTAACCAATGGTTCCAAAAATTAATGTTTTGAAGGTACCCTTAAAAACATCTGCCAGACGGGTAGGTAAAAAGTCACAATCAAAATCAAAACCAAAACAAGCTGAGATCGAACATCGTTTCGTCAATACTTTGCTCTTCGAGCCCATGTTAGAATTAACAGAAGTTACAAACGAGAATGAATTTCATGCGATGTCCAATTCTTGGTTTGCCAGAGCTGAAGCGGTAGTATTAGTAATTCCCCAAAATTCAGTCCACTCAACTTAAATCCTTTTTTATATCACGCGTGATGCCGTTTGTTTGTATAAGAAGATAAAACAACTATTTGCCTAAAGTGAAATGTTGAGTTTCATTTCGAAAATATAGCAAGCATTAGCAGTTCTTGAAAAGCATTTAGCATGATCCACCTGTCATTTTTTGAAGGAAGGTTTCTTTTTTTGTTGAGTGAGCTAATTAAAGATCTGAAGAAGTTCACAAATATTTTTCCAGATCTTGTTGAAGTTTATCAATGTTGATTAGTCAAAACACATTATTAATATTTTTAATTTAGTCTAGAATTTCTCGAATCTTCTAGCTGAATATTAAACATGTAAATCTTAAGAAAAATAGAGATTTAAACTATTCAGGACATCAATGTAATCGGTTTCAATTCTAACATGAACCCGGGTGACACATCCTTGAACGTTGATGCAAGGAGAGGAATTTTGGCATTCCTCGAACAAATCACACTACAGCAAGCTACAGATCACATCCCTCATTTGGACGGAAATAATATCCCCTTGAAAGAGTTCTTACAGGACATAGTGATTGGAGATATCTACAAGCCGCCAGAAAAAAGCTCCTTTTAACAAGATAGTGCCAGTAAACTAACAGGCGTTGCGAGGGAAAGTGCAAGGGGTAAGAACTTGACTACAGTCGATGAATTAGTTAAACATTGAAAGAAACGTTTTGCACATGCGAAGATATTTCAATGGCATTTTCAGGAAATCACGAAATTTACGAAAACAAAGAAACGGTTAGTGATTGTTATGATAGAATGCAGTGGGTATTAAGCAGGGCAACGCATGCATTGCAAGAAAAATACACGGACGATCACGTTAAAAGGACACACATTTCGGTGGAATTTGAGAAAAGCGATCGAATGATCAAGCCAGTTAAGGACATAGACTTGACGCCTTTCATTCGTGGATACGAGTCGTTTAAAGGACTTACTTAACGGAAGCATACGAGTATGCTTGACATATCAAAGAAGAAAGGAAGTATAACTCCACTTCAGAGATATCGGTCCCCACCTATGGGGTGGCTAAACAACCCTCCTTGGATGTCATAAATTAAACGGATAAGATGAAAGGAGCCAGACCTCCTAGCACATGGTCTCAGCATAAGGAAAATTCTTTCCACCTCGAGCGCAAATGTATTGTCAAGGTACCTGGTATGAAGAATGCGATGGCAAATGCGGTATATACCCTTCGCCAATGTTCCAGAAAATCCCTGGTGAAAATCCCTGTGAAGGAGCTGGTGATTCCCACAGGTTGTTCTGAACCCGGAACCAACTAGAAGATTCCCCAGCAGTCATGCTGGATCCAGGATCAGGGGTTAATATGATAAAACTTCTAGCAGTGCAAGAAGAACTCGTGATTCCACCAAAAAAACTTACTACGAGGTATGGAATAACCGAGCACGGACTCAAGAACATAGGCACACTCCAAATTTTGGTTTAAGGGGCCCCGGCGAAATTCTACGTGATAAGAAATAATTTTTCTATTTCTGCAGATGGAATTCTGGGCCGACCCATTTTCCGATAGGAACAAGTCAAGTGTCCTTTCAAAACAATACTATTGTCACGGTCTCTGATCCAGTAACACCAATTCCGTTTTTAGGGGAAGAATCCAAGGAAGAACAATGAACCTACGCCGTATCAAGGGTAACTATGCCGTATCAAGATTCTGGACGGAATATATATTGGCGAAGCTGCAATCCTAAATAAAAACGGGAAGTGTCATGTATTAGTAATCAACACTGCTGAACAGGTTGTCGAGCTAGCCTTTTCCCCTCAAAAAATCATCAGCCTTGAATACTCTAATATTCAAAGGGAAGTATTTCCCAATTCAGAGTCAGCATAATCGGCTGAAGATGTATCTAAGAAGGAGCAAACTCGCGCGGAGTGCGTGTTTAAAATTGTATGCCTCACTCATTGAAACGATGAAAAAAAAGTATACGCTGCCCAAAAGACAAAGGAATTTCCGGTTATAATCCTTCTGAATGGCGAGGAACTAACAGCAACCTACTTGGTTCAACACCTAATAACCATGAATGAAAATATAGTCATACAGCGACAAAAATATCTACGGGCTCAAGATTCGGCCGAAGATGCACTGAAAGCAGTTGAAAAACAACTAAAGAGCGTAATCATCGGACTATCAAAATCACCCTAAAAATTAAACACCAATGATAATCCCGAAGAAACCTGATGCCTTAGGATAAAAATAATACCGGGAGGTCATTGATTATAAAGCGTTCAATGAAAAAGTCATATGGGATGTTACCCCTTGAACGAATATTACAGAAATACTGGATGTATATCTTGAAAACGTAGTGCCGTTTTCAGAAACGCTTGAGAAACACCACAGCTAGATAAATGAGACATCTTGCCAAAAGAAGTAACATATCGACACGGAGAAAAATGTCTAGTTGGGGTAACAAGGATTCTGGTTAGTCCTACTAGACAGTCTAGTAAAATATGAACCAACACGGTGTCTAGTTAGACGCGCCAGACAGTCTAGTTGAACTCTGTCTAGTTAGAATTACAAGACATGTAGTATGAGTCACCAGACATCTAGTACGGCCAACTTTCCGTGGGTAGTAGGGCTAACTAAGCTGTTTAGTAAAAGTAACCGAACATTAAGTTTGGCTTACATTCCTGTTTTTAGGTAATTTAACTAGTTTTCTGGTAAAATTTACCAGAGGTATAGTGTTCCGAAAAAGTTTTCTTTTCAGGAAAATAAGTATGTTTTGAGGATCTCTGGGATAGGTTTGAAAATGTACATAGCATAATAAAAGTGACATTCGTTTATTAAACACCGGCCAAAGGTATGATTTTATATTTGACGAAGAAATCGAACGGCATGATACATTATCTTCAAAACAACATGGCGGGGACACTGAGGTAAGACGAAGTTTACGTTGCTTGAAATATAGCCTTGTAGCAGAAAAGGTTCCACAAGTCCAGCAGATTATCCACTGTATCGTCACTGAAGTTACTTATTTTAGTACTCGTAAATAGAAACAAAAAAAAAACACGTCGGTTCTCGCTTCATGCAACTCAAAAATGGTCAGAATAACGAACGGGACACGGAAATGCAAGTGGCTGCAAGAAACTAGAGGTGACGACGCCGAAAATTAGAAAGCTGGCTAGAGGCAGGAATAGTGAGGGTGAAGGGTGTAGGAGGGAGGAGCGAAGGGAGTAAAAGAGTAGTGGGGCGCAACACGCTACTAGATGTCTAGTTATGGACGCCATTTGCCATAACTCGACGTATCAGGCAAATCTACTAGACAATTAAGCAGACATCGAGTAAACGTATCAAAACTTCCGTCTTAAATTTACTAGACGCGCGTAATTGGACGGAATGGAGTCAAACCTAACACTTCAAAGATAAGAGCGATAAGAAAGTTCACCACCCCTTGCAAGGTATGAGCCGTCTGTCAATTCTTTGGACTATCCGGTTATTATAGGCAATTCATTCAAGACTACGCCAAGTTATTTAAGCCTTTCAATGACCTCATCAAGAAAAATATTGAATGGAGCTGGGCAAAAGAGCATCAATAAAGTTTCCATAGAATCTGAAATTAACTTTTTCGAGAGGCTTTCCTTCAATATTTGGATTTCAAAACAGAATTTAAACTCACCACAAATGCCTCAGAGTACGCTGTGGGTGCCATCCTATCACAAGAAAAGAACGGGATGGACATGCCTATCGCCTATTACACAAAGGCAATGAGCGCTTGCGAAATAAGCTACATACGATATGGAGGAAGCCTTTCAGTATTATATGATAACAATACAATATAGGTCAATTAAATTGCTGGGTCGAGGTCCTGTCTCAAAATCCAGTGCTCGGTAAGCAATCTGACGGTGATATACTTAGAATCCCCGAGAAAAAAGACAAGGCCCAGTGAAGAGCCCTCTTTGTTGGAATCATCATCTGAAGAAGGGGATAATGACGGTTATGTTGCCCCTGTTCTTAGAAAGAGTCACAGCGTCACAGCGTCCCCGTGTTTACACCAAAAGGCTCCATGGATACTTTCTCAATGCGACCCCTATGTGGATGTATACATCGTAGGGGCAAGGGTTCCTGATTCGGAATGCAACTTCCGAGATGAAATTGGCGTATGGTTTGGCAATAACCATTCCTTAACTTCTCGCAAGCAGTTACAGGACGCCAAACAATCAACGCGGCAGAAATCAAAGCGGCCATAGTACCTGATCAGCGGGTCACAGAAGCAGGAATTCAACAGCTTGAAATTAATACAGATTTCAAGTTTTTCATCGACAGCGTAATCTTCTGGGTACATAAACGGGAAGAGAAGGACTGGAAAACTGCGACACGAATGCCCGTTGTCAGTAAAGACGAAATCTCAGAACTAAAATCAACTTGAAAATCCTTACAGGTGACATAGAATTATTTTCCTGGCCAACAAGGGATAGAAGGAAATAAAGAAGCGGATAAGCTGACGAGAGGGGGCACAGTGCAAGTGTGTGCAAAAGAACAAAAGTGTTTACGTCATGACATGTTCCGAGAAGTTATCTCATAAGTTTATTAGCATCTTACATACCTCAGGAATTTCACTGTAAGATAATAATTGATCCAACTAGTATAAGAAATGACTGTTCATTTTGACCCCGTTATCAAGAACAATAAGAAAAATGTCCATGGTGAGTTCGTTACGTACAGTCCTGGTAGGAACATTTTCTTATCTCCCTGCGTTCATTCTATGTGAGCAACCGATTCATTTGGACAGCTGATCTGACCTATAATAATTAACCCTTAATCATAATATTTGCATTACCGTTGCCTAACTAACAATTTTTTACTTTTACGAAGTATTTTCAAAATAAGGAACTGATAAGAATTGACAGTTCTGAACTACTCAAATAAATAAACTAAATTGGAAACAATCAATAATAATTGTCAGTAAATCAAATTCAAATGATAATTTAAAAATATTAAATGAAAGGAATCAGAGGTGTCTTTGAGACACCTAATGACAGTCAGCCACGCATTCCTACCTTCAATTCGGTCACACTCAAAACTGACATCACAGTTCTTTTCTACTTCTTGCACGGAGAAGAAGTACTACGGAATCCGAAAAAACACGGTTTCTCATGCCTGTCTGCACTCGACGCGGAACTGAGCTGGGCCGCGAATTCATTAATAATTAAATTTAGACATTGGCCATGAAAGACCTTTTACAACGGTAAAAGGTCTGCAACAACGAACATGCGTTCTTACCAAATTCAGACCAACCGGGACGGCATCAAATAATGGCATCGTCGGATCTAATTTGACAAAATTAAATGACTCACACAGACAGACTTATGGACGGCCGTATGACATTTTTTTATCTGTTGTCGACAAAAGGCAGAGCTCGAATTTAAGTCACATAATGGCGTACAGACGTGTGGTCATTTAAATTCGAAACCAGCAGAGATCGTCTTCCTCCATCAAGGATGTTTAGATTCTGCCAATAAGTTTACTGAACACATAATAGAAATGTCCACTCGATCCCAGTACAGTTTTGAACCAAGTGCACCGGTCCAGTGAAAGCTGTGAAACAGGCATTATAGTAATTAGAGCACTTTGACAGGTTTTTAATACTAAAAGGCATTTTCCTTTACGTAAAAGTTTGTTATTTGCATTGACATACAATTTTTTAAAATAGCAGTTCAAATGAAAATTCGACGAAAAAAATTAAATGATGTTTTAATGGTTTAATTTAATTTTGATCCAACTTCAGGCTACAAGGATTATAATGTTTCATTTTATAATATTTTCATTGAGTTAATTATACACAGTCTGCAGCGAATCCCAATTTGCAACAACTCTCGAACAAGGTGTGGGAAGATTGGCCAATATCTGCCTGCGTGATATTCCTTCAATTCACCTGATGTCATATTTTTCACATAACTGCTTATCATATTGATTTTCATCCTCGGGAATAAGCCGAATAGATCCAAATTGTCCAGGGGCATATGCTAGTACTTTATGGAACGAGTCCTGCCCGGAGGAGAACTCGACTTGGCACGAAGAGGAGTCTACTGGGGGAATTCCCAGCAGGTGCATTTTGTCAGGCACAAGAAGAAGAATCAGGATATCATTTGCCATTGGTATTCCATTCGGACTCAAGTGAATCGTAATTTGCAAAAGCTTTGATAAAACTGTTTGGGAACATTGGGTGATTTTTGCCTACTGGACAAATCCTTATTTCATCTTCAGTCAAATTATCAACTGCACCGCTTATCATATTTATTTTTATTCTCGAATTATTTTCATTTGTCCTATGTATTCCATGAAGAGTTTCACTGTAATCCATTATTGCAAAAACGTCACCACTGGATGTTGATAATACAATATATTCTTGGTTTGGCCCAAGAACATAGTTCGTATGATCTGTTCGCATTCGAATTGGTTCATAGGCCGGAAAAACGTATCTTCGAAATTCAAATCGCTGGTTCTGGTTTTTGCAAGGAATAAGTCGAACACAGCCAAGTCGTCCGATTGCACATCCAAGTACTCGAACAGAAAGAGGCCCTCCCGGAGGGAGCCTGTACCTGGCACGAAGAGGAGCCTCCTGAAGTGAAGCCCGTCTAGATGAATTTTGTCTGTCACGAGAAGAAGAACTAGCGTCATGTTTGCTATTAGCATTCCATTCGGACTGTAGTGAATCGGAATTTGCTGAAGCTTCAATAAAACTGTGGGGGAAGATTGGGTGCTTTTTGCCTACTGGACAATCTCGCATTTCATCTGGGGTCAAAATATCAACTGCGCCGCTTATCATATTTACTTTAATTCTCGATTTAATTATACCCGTATTGCAAATTGCACGAAGAATCCCGCTATACTCTAATATTGCACAAATTTCTCCATGTGATGTTGATAATACAATATATTCTTGTCTTAGCAATCGAATATAGCTCACTCCTATTCGCAATCTAATTGGATAACCAGCAGGAAAAACGTATCTTCGAAATTCGAACCGTATATTCTGATTTGTGCGGGGAATAAGCCGGATGTATCCAAGTTGTCCAAGTGAATATCCAAGCACTTTAGGTGAAGGCGGCCACCCCGGAGGCGTCCTGGCTTTGGCATGAAGTGGAGGCTCCTGAGGAGAAATCCAGTAAGGTGAATGTTGTCTGTCAGTAGGAAAAGAACCAGGATTACGTTCGCTATTAGGATTCCATTCGGACTTTAGTGAATCGTTATTTGCTGAAGCTTTAATGAAACTTTTGGGGAAGACTGGGTGACGTTTGCCCACTGGACAATCTCGCACTTCATCTGGGGTCAAATCATCCATAGCGCCGCTTACCATATTTACTTTAATTCTCGATTTAGCACTTTGTGTCGTATATATTCCAAGAAGAATTCCGCTATAATCTAATATTGCAAAAATGTCTCCATTGGATGCTGATAATACAATATGTTCTTGGTATGGCACGGGAATATAGCTCGCTTCTGGTCGCAACCTAATTGGATAACCAGCAGGAAAAACGTATCTTCGAAATTCGAATAGTATATTCTGATTTGTGCGGGGAATGAGCCGAATGTATCCAAGTTGCCCAAGTGCGTATCCAAGTACTTTAGGAGAAGGAGACATACCGGGCGGCGATCTGTCCCTGGCACGAATGGGATGCTCCTCGGGAGCCTGAAGTATACGACGACAAGGAGAAGAGTAACAGTGAACCAGGAGAGCAGTGTCAAGGCAATCTCTGCTTGACTGCGAACTTAAGTCTGCGAAAAGAAATAGAGGATTAATGTTTCTTGTTTGATTAATTTTTCTTGTTGTAATCTTAGTATTATATTATGCACAAAGGGGAAGAAAAGAAACATTATTGATACATGAACGTCTTCATTGAGAGTCGTAGGAGCCGACTTGAAGAGTCCCTTTTCAGGATTGATGGTATGTAATGGTCATATTATATGTATGACGTCGTGATGCCGTCCAAAACGAGGAATACGGATCCTGGCTCGCATATGCCTCGTTCATTCATCTCTTCCGATTTAACTTTACTCTGTCTTTATGTTATTTTGTTTTAATTGAAAATTTATTTTGCGAATTATAAAAATAGAATGCATGAAAGTGAAATGTAAAAAGATTGGTATATTTTTAAGTCATTTGGATTTAAAAGATCTTAGCACTCATTTAATTTTTCGTATTTCAAAGTAGGTTTTAAAATATTTTGTTGTCTGATGTCTACGATTGGTAAATGGAATATATTTGTGGGGATGTTTAAAAATCTAAAGGGAGTACCTACTTGAATCACTTTAACTACTGCATATTTTTGGAATTTTGTGAAATTTGAGTTTATAATAAGTACTCATATGATGATTAGCTTAGCACTAAAATTTTTGCTTTCGGGTCCCTCATGACGTGTATATCTTAGGGTTTGGATGAGTCAAAATAAAATAAAAAAGTTTTTTAATCGCATAAATGTGGAAAAATCGTGAATGTTATTATTGTTCCTGAACCTGCATAATATGCCCAAGTTTTACAATTTTTTCAGAATTTTTATTCAAGATCATATAGGAAAAATGTAATCTCTTCTGGAGTCCTAAAAATAAAAAAAAATATAGCAGCTCCAAAATTTATGAATAATTTTTTTAGCATAGAAAAACTTTCTTATGTTCAAAATGTACTTCCAAGACATGGAAAAAATCAGATCACTGAGAATGACGAGTTAACTTGAAAAATTCGGCGACTCGTCATTTTTAATGACCTGATTTTTTCAAATTTTTCGGAAGTACATTTTTAACATGTGAAGGCGTTTCTATACTGAAAAAAAATTATGTGCAGAGCTCGTAGACTTTTTTTCATTTTCAGGTACCTTTAAAACAATTAATTTTTCCAAATTCACCAAGATTTCCAAATATTTAAAGATTTCACAAACATTTCAAATATTATAATATTTTCAAATTATTACAAAAGATTTGAAAAAGATTTCACAGGTATTTCAAAGAATTGAAAATTTTTTTAGAAACTTTCAAAAATTTCCTACAAAGATTTAAAAGATTTTGCTAAATATTCAAAAGATTCCAAAAGATTCCACAGAAATGTCAAGATTTCACATAGATTTTTCATATTTCAAATATTTTAATGCGTGTTTAATTCTTTAAACTACATATGACCTGAAAATCTACCTATCGTTTTACATTTCTGTTTCATATATTCTGTTTTTATAATTGGCAAAATAAATTATTAATAACAACGAAGCAAAATACTAATAGAGTAAAGTTAAATCTTCAAAAAATTGTAACATAGTCGTGTTTGATATCAGATTGTTCAGTAATGGACAAACAAGTATAATATGTAATCGTGTTTCGACTTTAACTATTCATTAAAGAACGCCAATCAGTTTTAGCACGTCAGAGTGGCAAAAGAATGATCCCGCGAGCTTTCCGCTCTGTTAGCGCACATCTGTCGCTCTACAGACCTGATAAATGACCGTATTCATGCATGTATTATATAAAATATAATAAAAATGATACATATATTATATTAGTATATTCACCAATAGAATCAAGTAGGACCGCCAGAGTGAAAACGAAAGTATAAACCATCCTCATTTTCGCAATGTAGAGGAAAAACTGAATAATGCTTCAGTAAATAAGAGGATCAACAGATGTAACTAAAGAATATTCTATTGCATCATCAGAGTACAAATATATACGGAAGTAGACGTTATCTCGCATATAAGTAAGATGACGACGTTATTAGTTTCAATATTGTCCTTCGGAGATATACTAATATTAAATTTGCATCTGAAATGAAGGGCAGTGGTTTTGTATATCATTAAGCTATTTCCCTTTCGGCGAGCCTCTAGGGGTAAGCGTGACACTACCCGATTCGGGTAGTGTTTTTTAGGTGGATTTGTAGTAAATGGGCTCACCACACCCACGACCGCCAACAGCAACGCAGTAGTATCAGACGGTCACCCATCCAAGTACTAACCGCGCCCAACACTGCTTAACTTCAGTGATCTAACGGGAACTGGTGCTTCCAGCGTGGTATGGCCGTTGCCATATACGTTGTTTTTAATTGGTTATAAACTATGTATGTAACAAAAAAAATGGTTAAAAAGAAAATTTCTTTGAATCATTTAAAACTACGGAGGAAATTTAATGTGAAATAAAGAACAAACTCTAAAATGATAAAATACGTGTGCTTTATTTTGTACTCTCTAAATCAAATATTCTAACCAAAAAAGAATAAAATCTTACAGTTTTCGAGGTTTTTACCATAGATTATAAAAAAGTATACACGTAATAAGGGTGAGTAGAGGACAATAACCTCCTTCAACACTCAAATTTTTATCAGAAAAAAAGATCACTCTCCTCTCACTCTACTGAGATTTGAACACCAGATCAACTGATTTCCGGTCAGGTGCTCTAACAAATTGAGCTAGAGAGGGATCGAAGATAGATTCTAATTTTCTGATATACGCTAATTTAGCCAGGTGTTACACAATATTCAAGTAGGAATCTGTATTATCATGAGAGATAGTAATTTTTCAATCGGTTAACTTTGATCGATATTGTAGATTTCTGTTGTCCGCAGTATGTGTGGTCAGTTTTCTCAACCGATTGAAAAATTACTATCTCTGATGATAATACAGATTCCTACTTGAATATTGTGTAACACCTTGCTAAATTAGCGTATATCAGAAAATTAGAATCTATCTTCGATCCCTCTGTAGCTCAATTGGTTAGAGCACCTGAACGAAAATCAGTTGATCTGGTGTTCGAATCCCAGTAAAGTGAGAGGAGAGTGATCTTTTTTTCTGATAAAAATTTGAATTTTAATAAATTTTAATTTATATCATCATCTAGTCTGAAAAAGACGAAACAAGTTGTCTGTATTAAGAGAAGTTAACTTTGATCGATATTGTAGATTTCTGTTGTCCGCAGTATGTGTGGTCAGTTTTCTCAACCGATTGAAAAATTACTATCTCTGATGATAGTACAGATTCCTTCTTGACTACTTAATTTTAAACACATAATATTTAAAAAGATGCGTACCTTAGTTTACTTTTAAAATAAAACCACTATAGACTTCGTTCTAGTCAAAATCCTGTTCAAACATACAAAATTTACTTTTTGTAAAGAAAACTAAGCACCGTACGTAAACGTATTGAAAAGAAGAATCTTTGGGAAACGGTACCGGGCTAGCATCGTGTGACTTTTTCTACTTATTCGAAAAAAATCGACTTTTTGAAGGTTAAAGCTGAAATACTTTGTCAAAAATTGATTTGATTAATTGAAGATGCACGGTTGCACGTGATTGGTTGAAAATCATCTATTATCTGTTGAAATTTAAACAATTCTGTTCTAAATTTATATATTTTGTTAAAAATTCACGCTTTTTGGTAGCAAACTAATCATTTTGATGAAAAATTTGAATACACACTCAAAAGTTTAACTACTATTTTTAGAAAAGATGTTAAGGTTGTAAACGAGCGAAGTTAAATATAGGTTGTCGATGTATTGACGGTTTTCGATCTACTATGCTGGTTGTTTTTTAAAAGCTTTGTTTTATTTCGAGCTTTCGCCTAGCGACGCCAGGCCTCATCAGGAATACATTACTTAGAAGGAACGTCTTAAGCTAGAAAAAAATGGGATTTTTTGTTACAAAATGTATATGAAGAAGAGAGACCAGTTACGAAATTGGAAAAACATAACATGTATTCTACTTACGTGTTATATACAGAATTGAAAAAATTTCTTTGTATGTTGACAAAAATGTTGAGAAATATGATGAATACGTTATTTGTGCATGTTCATCAAAGGGAAAGATTATGTACTTTTTTCTATTTACTCCACTCCTGGACAGGCAGAAGCATTTATTTAAATAAAATGAAAACAATTTTGGGCAGCACTCCGCATTGCTAGGATGCCTGTTCAGGAGTGAGGGCCAAACAGAAAATAACCCTTGCATGCGTAGGAGGATGTACCTATTTAGTGCGTAGGTGGGAGTAAAGACAGGCGCGGGAGAATTTCGAAAATTTGAAATTATTTGTATTCGTTAGTTAAAATGATAAACCTATTGTATATGTCACTCAAAAAGTTTGTGTCTGATCTTTTTTTAACAGTATTATTATGCTTAATAATGTGGAACATTTGCTTGAATATACGTTTATAATATAACGTTCTTTACTTATAATCTTATCTTACGTAAAGTCAAAATTGTGGCCATAGGCATGTCATTTTTATGTTCTTTCAGCCCATCTGTAAAATATCGCTCGGCTTGTCCTATATATAGGCGCCCACACTCACAAGGAACGAGATAAACTATATGAGTTCTGAGTTCAACTATAATCATATCTTTAAATTTAGTGAAACACTGAAAAGTATCTTTTTCATATTTAAATGTGACCAGTAAATTAAACTCTTTAAAAATCTTTTTATAAAATCAAGCAAGTTCGTTGACAAACGGTAGAACTATAATCTTGTCTAGCGGAAAACCTGATGAATCGTTTAACATTAAGTGGGAGGGATTGGAATTTTTATTGTTTAAGTAGTCTTATCTTTTGCTAATGTATTTCTCATAAAAGTGTGTTGGATAATCATTTGATCCGAGAGTGCGTTGAACAATTTTTAAATTTTGTTTTTTTAAACCTCATATCGGATAATGATACGGCCCTGTCTACTAAACTATTTATTACAGAGATTTTATCTTTAAAAGCTATGTTAGAATATGACATTTATATACCTGCCAGACCAGGAATCTTTCCTATGCCAATTGGTGACATAGCGATAGTAAAACAGAAGTTTAAAAGTTGAGTTTATTATAATGTGACTCTCGTGGCTCTCCATCACAAGGTCCGATATTATACGAGATAAGGGGGACCCCATTGAGGTTCCAAAAATTTGTTGGAAGAATTCATTTTGAAACAAGCAGTATGCATTATCCAAACAGAATTCCACCAATTCAAGAAATTGTGCAACAGGAATGTTAGTGTACTGTCTGATTTTGAACCAGTTAATTTTAATGTTTTTCAACACTAATTCTTTAACTTCGCTAGTCGACAACCTTAACATCTTTTCTAAATTTAAACTTAAGATTGGAACAATGAAAAGAACTGACATCGATAGAAGAGACAAATTTTTTACTTACTTACAAGATGATGATGGACAGGAGACGATGATCCAACTGAGAACATGGACCAAGAGTAAGGAAAGACTAGTAAGGCTTACAAACCAAAACGGTTTTTTACTTCGAGGCCGTGCACAAGGTTATTTAACTGCAGATATTATAAACTCTTATCCTAAAATTCTCTTCTCGCATCCTTTATGCAAAGGGCGATTTAAAAAAGTTCCCATGGACTTTAAAATTAAAATTTTGAAACTTGAAATTCAAAACATTAATTTTGAAATAAACTACGTTATATATTGATAATGATAATAATATTAAGAACTTTTTTCCATGTCAAAACAAAATTATTGATAATTTTGAAAATACTTTGATAAATGATTCTATTAAGAAGTTTGAGTGGCTCAAACACAAATTCTATTCTCGAAATATTAATAAGAAGCCTAATGATAAGTGGTTAATTAATTCAACAGACAAAGATATCCCAGATGATATAGGTTACTTTCAAGCCTTGGTGGTCAATTTTGTATTAATCCAAAAAACGAAAGCACGACAGACGAAGAAACATTAGCCTGTATTGAAGACAAAATGATTGGATAATGCATACTGCATGTTTCAAAATGAATTCTTCCAACAAATTTTTGGAACACCTATGGGGCACCCTTATCTGGTATAATATTGGACCTTGTGATGGAGAACTTCTAGAGTCACATTATAAAACACTTACCTTTTAAACTTATGTTTTACTATCGCTATGTCGATGATCTGCTTACCTGCTTACATGAAGACAACATTAATGAACAACCTAATAAGTTCAATGCTTACCACCCACTCATTCAATTCACAGTTGAAATAAAGAACAATAAAATAATTAATTTTTTAGACATTAACAAAATATTAGACTACTTAAACAATAAAAACTCCAATCCTTCCCACTTAACGTTAAACGATTCATCAGGTTTTCCGCTGGACAAGATTTTAGTTCTACCTTTTGTCAACGAACTTGCTAGATTTTAGAAAAAGATTTTTAAAGAGTTTAATTTACTGATCACATTTAAATATAAAAAAGATCCTTTTCAATGTTTCACTTTTAAAGATATGATTCCTTTTGAACTCAGAACTCATATAGTTTATCTGGTTCCTTGTGAGTGTGGATGCGTATAAATAGGACAAACCGAGCGATATTTTACAGATAGGCTAAGAAAACATAAAAATGATTGTAGAAACGACTCTAGAGGCACCGCCTTAGTGCAACATTCACGTGCCTATGACCACAATTTTGAATTTGCGAAATCTAAGATTATAAGTAAAGAACGTTATTATTATAAACGCATATTTAAGAAAATGTTCCACATCATCAAGCATAATAATACTGTCAACAAAAGATCAGACACTAACTTTTTAAGTGACATGTACCATAGTGTTATCATTTTAACTAATGAATACAAATAATTTAAAATTTTTGAAATTCTCCCACGCCTGTCTTTACTCGCACCTACGCACTAAAGAGGTACATCCTCCTACGCATCTGAGAGTTATTTTCTGTTTGGTCCTCACTCCTGGACAGGCATCCTAGCAATGTGGATTGCTGCCCAAAATTGTTTTCATTTAATTTAATTAAATGCTTCTGCCTGTCCAGAAGTGGAGTAAGTAGCCAAAGTACATAATCTTTCCCTTTAATGAACATCCACAAATAACGAGATTTTTCGAACAAATTATCAGATTGGATTGAGCTTTGGCGCACTTGCTTATTGTTACTGTATCTACTGGCATGTGAATACTTTCAATACAGAACCTGTATACTAGCTTTTAGTAGAATGACAATTTTTCAATACTGTAAGATTCTCATGTATAAGCGAAAGTAGGGATCTGTGCGAAATAAGGAATGCCTGGCTGAATATTCTAGACAACCCTGACAAAAATTCGGATTATCTCCTCGGGGGTAATATTTACATCAACCTTTAATTTTAGTTTTTGTTTTTATTTATTAGAATAACAGTTAGTTCTAGAATTTAACTTTAACCTATTTTTATGAATCAGATAATTTTCAAACAAATAAATCAGTACTACTACTGCAAGATTTTTCTTCGCCAGTTATTTTGTATAAAACTTCAGAAAGCTCAAGCCTCTTCTAAATTTGTTAGAATAATATACAAGTATAGTGCCGAATAAGGCACTGTACTAAAAAAAAGACAACAAAAGAAAAACGTTGCTTTGCAAAAAATCACTAAAAATAAAAGATTCAATTTTGTGTTCAAACTATGCAGGATACTAAAAAAGACGGAGAAAAAGAAATTATGCACCCGGAAAAAATCGACAAATTGATTAATAATCACTTTTTTATTTGACGCATATTTTTGGTTTTATTCGTAAAAAATGCTAAAAATAAAGAAAACAAAATTTTTTGACAAACGACACAAGCTATCAGAAAAATAAATTCACCATGTTTGGGTGAAAAAAGGAATTAAAAATTTGTAATGTATCATTTTTGGATAACACGCGTAGTTTTTGTTTTAATCGCGAAAAACGGCATTACAAATAAACAAATTGAATTTTTGGACAAAAAGACACAAGGTACGATAAAAAGTTTTATTCAAAATTTAACATTATTTGACTTTGAAAAACTTCGTCAATGAATAATTTTGTTTTTATTCTGTAGTTTTCAAAACAATTCTTTGTTGAAAACAAGGTTATTTTTTTTAACGAATTATCTCCAACGCATCATCAGATAAAAAGCAATGTTTGGAGACTGTTAAGATCTCCAGACTATGTGAAAAATTGAAATCCGCGATAATATTAAAATTACTAAAATAATAATTTGTTTAATTATATTTTACCAGGAAGCCAAAATACGCGTTTATTGAACGATCCTGAATAAATCATTGTGTTAATAAATAGGAAGGCTAAAAGGAAAGGAGGTCCAAATTCAGCTGGAATATTCGATTAGCATATTTATAGAAATTCTAAGGAATTTTAAAAATCTTTATAAGATTTCAAGGAATTTATAAAAATATTAAAGAATGTATAATATTATAGGATATTTTGGAAGATTGGAATGCATTTTTAATTTATTTCAATACTTTGAAGGGATTATAAAGGATTTTAACTAATTTAGGGTATTTTACCAGCTCCCGAGGAATTTTAACGGGATTGAAAAAATTGCAATGGATTTCCGGGGATTTTAATTAATTATTCATATACTTTATATTAGTATATATATATATATTAATAATTATTTCTTATAATTTCCGAAGATATTGAAGAATTTTATACGGCTTACATGGTTTTAAGATATTTTCAAAGATTAGAAAGGATTTTATAAGATATCCGAGGATTTTAATGGTTTCAAGGAGTTTTAAAATAGATCGAAGTATTTCTTTAAAATTTGAAGCATGTCAGGAAATATAATCAAATTTCATAGACTTCAGAAACCTATGAAACATTTATCCTTCTTTGGGCCCCAAGAAAAGTGGCTTTCTCAAATACGAAATTTCCATTAAGAGGTCCGCCACTAACATTTGGAGGTTCTTTTGTAAGTAACAAATGTATCTATTATCAAATTGTAAGTGGTTGTAAATGTTAGCTCTTTAAGCTTATAAAAATTGCAACTGAAGATTTTAAAATTATAATCATTTAAAATTTAATAATATTTTACTGTGGAGGACTTCCTAAAGGAATAATTCTATTTTTGTGCTGTAGGTTTAAAAAATAATTTTTTGTTGAAAACATAGGTCTATCAGGCATGCATAATCTCCTACGCATCAGCGAATCAGAAGCTCTAATAATGTTTTAATTTTTAATCGTTCAATTCGAGCTATTTGCTATTTTAAAATGTGCAATGTTTTTAGTACTTTCAGAACTATTAAATTTTTACATTACATAATTTGCTATTCTTCAGTTCTTGGGAGTTTGCAATTCCCAATTACACAATGTAAAGCTGGCTCCTGATTTGACATTGTAAAGTTCTAAAATCCTGAAATTCAATATTATTCAAATGTTAGTACTGGGAACATTTCATTTTGAAGGAATTTCAGTTTTCCATTCTTCGAAGTTACATTTTTTATGATTGTAGTTTTGGTCCATTGTTGATCCGTCCAACCGTTCGTCCAGAACGAATATTTGAACTACTTCATTTAAAAATTAATAGGCTACGAAATGAAATTTGAAAGAAAGTCATTCTCGCTTTGAGATTTAATAATTTTTCAGAATTCATATTCTAACTTATTTCATTTTAAAGGCTGCTTATTTGAAATCTTCACAATTTTAAATATGTGATTTTAAAACATTCTCTTATTTTTGACCTAACATTATAAAAATTATTTGAATTAGAAAATGCTCCTTTGTTATAAATTATAAATGACTATTTTGATTTCGAAATTGACAAATTTCAAATGCTTTAATTTTTAGTTCAAGTTGTTTGAAATTGGAAGACTTGTGTAAGAGAGTTTGTTGACATGTTTAATCGAATTTCGTAATTTTTCTGTGTATTATTTTCAGCGTAAATAAACGAAGGTGAAGTACAATAAGCGTGCAAATATTATTGTTTTTTTTTACTTTGAAGTGACGTGGCCTGTTTACAAGTTTTACAATATTACATTCTGGCTACCTCATGTATGCATTAACGCTTCTCAAATTCTTTATGTAATGTTAAAAATGAGCAATCATTTAAATTTTTCTAATTTATGCGTAGAGAGTTCATCGGTGAATACGTTTTTGAACCAGAAGAAAACCGGAAAATGACCAAGAATTTTTTTGTGGTAGGCTTAGTGGTCATCCTGAAATCAATAGTTTTTTCTTCCGGTATACTTTTCTATATGAGGCTGATGATTTGTTAGCACCAGTAAAGGCCTCACATCATATTATTGAAAAAAGAATTGTAGAAAGACAGTCGTGATCAATAACAAATTAAAACTTATTTTCGGGTATACTACACAATTATACATTGAACAAGTCAAATATTGAGAGCAGGGTGGATAATCTGCAGAGTTTTCATAAAATGTAAATTATAAATTATTACATTCTTATCAGAGAAGGTATTAGATTTGTGTAAAGGTTGAGCCCCCCCCCCCCCCTGTTTTGATCAAATGTCCACGTTTTGAGAGGGTTTTGATCAGGGTTTGATCGAAACGTGAAATATTAAATTGAATAAATGAATAAACTAATTTGTTTAATGTTTGAACCACTTTGAAATCCCGTTCAAAAATGACGTCACACTGATAGAGGAGGGGGTGTGAAAAGTTTTCTTATAAATTGAACGCTTTGAGTCTGTTCTTGCCTGGAAATCGACCGTTTCTGTCGGCAAGATGATACTAATTTACGATGCTATCTGCTAATTTTGTGAACAAATATTGCAAAAAATTATATATAGATAATGTATACAAAAATAAGTTGAACATCTACAAGCAAATAAAAATTGCTTTTTGTTTATTAAATTAATTAAGCGTATCAGATAAACATTTTTATGACTAAGATTTGCTCTTCACCTAACAATAATTAATATCAAAATTATTATTATTGTTTTTAAACTAGAGTCAGTGGGTTAGTTATCAGAGAAAACAATGCTTTTCATCATTAAAATTCAACGGTAACAGGGCATCCGAAAAAGGAAACATTTTGATTTAATAAGATTGTAATCACGATCCCACAAAATGAAACAAATTAATCAAATGAATTCGGCAGCTTGAACCTCCGGAACATTATAGTGGTTAGAGCTCTTTCACTGGTTCTTAATATTAAAAATCATCATCTCGTACGTAACAAACCAATTTTGCAAGGAAGGCTCTGCTTAGTTGTTATTTAAGTTGCAAAAGGCCAAAAAACCATAATCTTTCATGTTTGAGATGCCTGTTCTGTATCATTCATTGATATTGCCTCAAAGAGGTGAAAACCTAATATAATTACAATCGAGCAACAAATCCTGATAACTAAGATGAAGTTTCGGCAATCCATTCAATTGTTATGAGCAAATGTATGAACAAAATCGATTTTTGCTGTACGTTGAAGCCTCGAAACTCTTTTCATCACTTTTCCCCGCATAATCGAGTGAAATCAACATTCCATCAAAATCAAACACTGAAGTATTATTTTTTTTGTCATAAACAAAGTTCATAAACAAATTTAATAAATAAGCGCCTCTGGATATGTAATATGCAGTTTTTCTGTGAAATCATTCGTTTTGCCTTCAGAAACTAAAATTCCATAACAGAAATGGACAATAAACAACATTTACCGTTTTTATTAACGATTCTGATGAACAAATGCGTTTAATAGTCGCTTTCAAATAGGAAAGATCTCTTTCTTGCTGAAATGTTGATTATATCATGGACAATGAAAATCATACGGAATATACTGACATCCAACAACATTTCCGATTGTTATAAAGAATCTTGATCAATCAATTCTTTAAATAATTCTTTCGTATAGGATAAATCTGTTTTTTGGGTTGAATGGTTAATGTTACCTTGAAATAAGGAACCGAGTCATAAAACGTCTGCACTCAACGTCTTTTTCCAATCAACAGATTCTTAAATTGTGCATCCATGAGACGAGGGACACTCTCCTTAAGGGGTCTGAAGTTGTTTATGTAGGGGGCAGTCATGATCAACATATTGTGACACAAATCTTCATTGGTTACAAATCGACTGATGGCGCTAAGGTCATTGAAAATACTCCCCCCCCCCCCCATTGCCTATCTAGTCAGGGGAAATTAGCCCGAAAAAGGTCGATTTCCAGAAAAAAAAGATAAAGTTTTTTTTTCTTCATAATCATGTCCGTTAAGGCATCAAAAATGAATACCAAAAAAGTTCCCCATCAGATCGGCGCCGCATACACCCCTAGCCTCGAAAAACATCCCATAGACGGGTATTAGCGCTGGGTTTTGGCTCTTGTATACGACAGGGTGCGTCGGAGGATAAAAATGAATAGAGGTGAAAATATTTAGAATAGAATTTCCAATAAAAAAGGTTCCACACACTTTTGCTTTACAGGCCATAGGTGATGCGTAATCAGCTCCAGGAGTGGGAGGGTTGTTTTAGCGTGTGGCGCAAATGTACTCGCGCGCTTAGTTTTCGGCCTATAACTCATAAACGGGTAGTTTTTGGACAAAAATGCATAGAAGAAAATTTGTAGAGCACAAAATTTCCTTTTGGGACCAACATCTTCTTTTTGGATTACATCAATTTCGAAAGTCATAATTAATATTTGAACTTGAACTCTTATATTTGAAAATATATCGCATAAAAAGTGAAAGTTGGAGTGCCGATAAGAGGCTAGACTCGCGCTAGGCTAGACGAGTTCAGATTTTGGGCGAGGGTCCAGACCCATCTGGGGTGGGAGTGGCTTATGCATGGTGAACTCGTTTTTAAGGGTCCCAAGCATCCTCAACTGACGGGATAAACTCTTCTTCGCACATGGAACCCCATAAATACTGCACCCTGTAGATTCAAGAAAGGGACCCTCTCTGTCCACTCGTTATACAGAGTAAGCAGTAAAGATGCTGTGTCTTGAAATTCATCATGGCTTCAACAAGTAAATGCTTTATATGCGAAAAAAGTTTGAGTGTAGGTGAGACAGTCGAAGTAAAAAGTGGAATTGACAATCTTAGACGAGTGAGTGAAATTCGCGAAGATGGATACCTGAATTTATTACGAAGGGTCGACTCGATAGAAGTACATAAAATATGTAGACGGGAGTATATTAAGCAGCGTAATATTAATCGAGACTTAAAATCATCGCAAAAAGATCCAGGTAAGAATAATCCAGTTTTGCGTTCTGCCGAAATATTTAATTTCAAGACAAAGTGCCTGTTTTGTGGAGAAAATTGGGACCCAGAAGCAGAAAAAAAGAAAATGAAAAACCTACGTAACCCTACGTACATGGTACGTACTATAAGTCTCAAAGATAAGATTTTAATGCATGCTAAAAACCGGAAGGACGAATGGGGTGAGCAAGTTTCAAGACGGATAAACAGCGTGTCATGCCTTGTAGCCGAAGATGCTCGTTACCATCAAAAGGTTATGTTAAATTTGCAAACATTCCATCCTTAACTAAGAAAAGAGGAAGACCTCAAGATGAAAATTTGATGTCTGCATTCGGTGAACTATGCTCCTTTATTGATGAGAGTGATGAATGTCAATTCACTCTTAAGGAATTGATGAAAAAAATTGAAGAGCATATGCCCGATGGATCATCTGTGACAGAAAAAACATTAGAAGCAAAATTACTTACTACTTATGGGGATCAGGTAATGTTTGCGAAAACTCGAGCCAAACCAACAATTGTTTGCTTCCGCGGATCTGGATTTAAAGTCATAAACAGTTGGTATACAAGTCGGTCAGACAATGAACAAGAAGAACGTATGAGAATTGTGACAGCAGCGGGACATATAGTACAAGAAGATATTTGAAGCACTCCATATAATATAACAGATTACCCAGATGTCAAGAACTTTATGTGTGAAGCAAATGCTTCAGTTGTACCCACATTGCGTACATTTTTAGATACAGTTATCGTAGAAGGTAAAAAAACTGATGCTGAAAAATTGCAAAAAAAGTCAATAGCCATCGGTCATGCTGTAACCGCAGCAACAAGACCTCGCTCATTTATTTCTTGCATATTACTTTCTCTGGCGGTATTTCTATTTAGAAAAGTTGCGTCCAAAAATATTGTAAATGCAGTTGCAGCGTTGGGTTTCTGCGCAAGCTACAAGGATGTCGCGCTATTTGAAGCATCTGCTGTTAAATATTGGAAACCCGATTTAGACATAAATTCCTTTTTTCAGTATATTTTTGACAACGCGGATTACAACATAAAAAACTTAACTGGGAAAGGTACGTTTCATTCCATGGGTGGAATAAAATGCATAACTCCCGCAAATAAGGTTTTAGATCAAGAAATTTGCAAATTGCGAAGTGTTCCTTCATCTAAAGAGATCGCAAGTACCGGTCAAATCCCAATACAAACATTTAAAGAAAAAATAAAAGCAGGTTTAAATTCAATAAAATTAAGTAACGTGTATGATTCTGAAATTAAAAAAAAAAACTTAGCGTCCCTTCAAGACAAGATGTCCTTTGGTTGCTAGGAAGACATTTTCAGACACCTTCTCTTCCTTCATGGCAAGGTTTTATGGAAATTCTGACATCTACTTGTTCGTACGTGCGATCACAGATTCTTGCATTACCTTTTGTCAATTTACCTCCAACTGAATACAACACGGTATTCACTGTTTTGAAATTCGCAAGTGAAGAATCAAAAAAATCCACGCAAGAGACTTGCTTTGTAACATTCGATTTACCGCTTTATATGAAAGCGAAGGATATTATTACTTTACTACAGGATGATCCCAACAATACACTTTCCAACATTAATGTTAGATTAGGTGGCTTCCATGTTTTAATGTCATTTCTTGGAGCAATTGGATATATAATGGGAGGTAGTGGATTGTCAGATTTATGGTCTACAGTATTTGGTTTTTCATCTGTTCCTCAAATGCTCTCTGGGCATGCTTATGCGCGAGCCGTTCGGGCACATATGTTAACGTACTGTGCATTAGGAAAAATCATGCTTAGTGAAATTATTCTAGATAGCACTGAAAAAGAACATGTGCAAAAACTTCTTGATGATTATATTGATATTGATTATATTGATATTAAACAAATCCACGAGAAGTTAATGAAACACATGAAACTATTGCATGTAAATGGGAAAACAGCTCAACTGTGGCTACAATATTTCGACCTTGTAACTGTCGTATTGCGCTTTATTCAGGCAGAACGAATGGGGAATTGGAAGCTTCACTTAAACAGCATTAGAGCGATGCTGCCAATCTTTCATGCAAGTGGACATTTTTTGTATGCGAAAGCTTGTCAACTTTATCTTCAAGATATGGATTCGCTTCATCTCCGAATGACAGAACAGGAATTCCATAAATTTACATCAGAGGGATTTTTCACAATCCGTCGTTCTGAAAAATTCTGGTGTGAAGTATGGTCTGACATGATCATCGAACAATCATTGATGAAACATATGAAAAGTATCGGAGGAATTACTCACGGAAGAGGCTTTACAGACAGCGTAATCAACAAATGGATTTTTGGCTTGCCAGTAGCTTACCACGTCTGCGAAAATCTGGAAAAGTTCTGTGGAATAAACAGTGGCAGCAGTTTTCAGCATGTTGAACTAAGAGA
>CAKNWT010312721.1:0-13096 GCA_932066315.1 Andricus coriarius | reverse complement strand
GGGAAGGAACCCCTGTGAATGATAACAGATATAATGTTAGTCAAACCCTTAATTTATTTATGAATGTATTTCATATAGTATTGACATATTGTAAGACGAATTTTCAACCAAACTAGAACCTCATACACACGCTCCGCGCGCGTCCAAGTAATTTACATGCACTTATTTTACTTGGAAATGAAGTTCAATAAAATACCATGAAATAACTATTGCTTCAATAACGTCTATTAGTACACGGCTTCGCATGAGTATCCTCTCACGATGCAGAATAAATAATTGTACAACTCTAAACATTTTCATGCAACTTTGGAAAAAACCACTAAAATGTCAGCGTATACAAATTTTCATACAAAGTCAATGATCTCGACTCGAGAAGAGTCTAGATTTCAAGCCATTTCTAGAGCGTATAGCAGTAAATTTTCAAAGTATCGTAGGAAAAAGTTGTTGGAAATACATTCTTTCTTGATTCCGTAAACAAATTGAGCCAACATCAAAATTGAAAAATGGCCAAAATCTCAATATGCTCATGAAAATTGTTTGAATAATTAATAAATCTTTGAAATTTGAAAAGCATAATAGAAGAAAGTCACCGGAAAGATATTCTTACTTAATTCTGTAAAAAATGAACCCTATTCGTTGAAAAAAGCCAAAATCATAATTTTTAATCGAAATTGTTTAAATAACACAGGACCATAAAATCTAAACCTTTGCAACACGGACCAGACTAGGTGTGTCTTATATTTTCGGGGTCGCTGAATTCGAATCCACTGTCCGTTTGGTCCCATCAGGTCAGGGTCAAGGTCAGTTCAATTTCACTTACAAAAATTCATCGCTAAGCATTTAAGTCAGGGTACTTATAGGTTTTCGGGGTCGCTGAATTCAAATATGTTGTCCGTTTGGTCCCGTCAGGTCAAGGTCAAGGTTAATTAGAGGTATAACCTACAAAACTCATCGCTAACGAAATAAGTCAAGGTACCTGTAGGTGTTCGGGTTCGCTGAATTCGAATCCATTGTCAAGGTCACTTCAAGGTCAAACTCACAAAATTTATTGCTAAGCAAATATGTCAGAGTACCTATAGGTTGTTCAATATGTATAAGTCTCGACCTCTAAGAATATGTATCCAATGAGTCACTTTTCGTAAGGTCAATAGAATAAAGAGACAATAAGTATTTTCCAATTAATACTATACAATTAGACATTTCGGCCAAGATTGGAGCCCTCATCAGTAAAATTTATAAAGTTTCTAAAAAATGTTATAAATAATATAAAAAATTATAAAGTGTAAATAAGCTGAAAATCAGAGAAAAAACAATGCGTTTATATAAATAATGAAGAAAAAACATACCTAAGAAGAAAAATGCCAAAAAATGGTCATTATTGTGTAAGACAGAGTCAAAAATTGTAGTTATAATTAAATAAATAAATAAATAAATACGAAGGACGGAAACACAATGAGCCAGAACAGATGACAAAGTCTAAATGTGTAAATATGAAAACGAAGGCTGGAAAACCAATTAGAAGGAAAATATGACTACTTAAGGTAAAGTAGAGTGTTAAGTTGTTATAACTTGGTAAGCGATTTATATTCAAGCGGGAAAAAATTTTGTTCAAATCTGATATTGACATTATCATCTATTTTGTTAATGAAAAAGTTTTCAATAATTTTTCTGCAAGCAATACTATTCTCAACTGAGAGTATTTCAAGATTATCAAAATAAAAATTGTCGCCAAGTTCTAAAAAATGTTCTGAGAGAGCAGTGTGATCACAAGTGCCCGGATTTCTAATAGAGTTTTTATGTTAGCGTGTGCGAGTTTCAATGCATCTCCCTGTTTCTCCAATGTATGAAGAATAACAATCCTTACAATCATATTTATAAACTACACCAGATAATTTACCTTCAGGTAAAGGATCTTTTAGGTTATTGAAAAATTTGGAAAAACTATTAATAGGTTTATAGATGGTTTTTATATCATAAGAATTTAAGATGTGTTAAAAAAACTCTAATTAACAATGGGTACCCTAAATCTCTCATTGATGTCTGTTTAAAAAATGAAACTAACAAGTTTTACACGGAGAAAATTTGTGTGTTAAATTTTACATAATTTAGTTCGATAAACGGAGGACATTACGGCATTATATTAAAATTTCACTTTCAGTTATGTTAAATGAAATAGGGTAACATGTAATGTGAAAATATGAATTATTAATATAAATTCATTAAAATTTAATTCGTGATTCAGTAAAAAATAATACAATGAGATAATAAAGATCACCTGCCAGTTAGGTAAAATCAGTCGAACTGTTAGGTACAGTTTCGATCGTAGAAAACAAAGTCTTCCTCTCTATATATGTGAATTCTACATCCCAGTCATGTAAAATTCAGTGCGTCAGCACAAAAAAAACATTCTTACTACAAACAGATTCCGGGGAAATCCACTACTGACAAACACATACTCACACATATCATACAATTCATAAGCGTATTGTTGGTACATATACACAATTTAACTTAAACAATTACATTAAATTACGGTACATTACATACGATATAGTCGCACGCTTTTAACAATATTAACGCTATTAAAAATCGAAAACGCTGTGACGGGTTTCGAACCACCTAAAGTACGTTTAACACGTTCTATCGCTAACAACTAAACCTCACGGCTAACCTAACAGTTGGAATATTGAGAAAAAAATCTGGGCTATAAAGTTAAAGTACGAGTACGCCACGGTCGTACAAAATAATATCTGGTCCCCGTTTCATCGAAATTTCTTATTGTAACATTTTATTAATAAGCGGGCTTATACATTTGTAGGAAGCAAATAAAAACATTGGACAATTTTTTATTTGAAATTTTCCAACCTTGAAATTTTGAATTATTTAATTCTAAATACTTTAAACTTTTCCATGGTCTACTTTTAAAAAATAATATAAAATTATTTGTGCTTTGCGCGCACTAATTACCTTTCCTTTAGAAACAGAACTCTGTTTATTTTCCAACATTTTGTTATAGATTTTACAGAAAATCTTATATCATCTAGGCTAAGTCTCATCTGCTTCAGCACGTTAACATCTAGTTGTCGAGGTAGAGTTATTAGGTGGCTCTCTAGCGTATCTAGCGAATTCTTATCGTAAGGTGTTTCGTACGTCTTGTTTAATACAATGGTTTTTCCGAGGTAGTCGTTTTCTCTAAATAAAGTTGTACATTATCTGATATAGCTTTACATCCAGAACCCTGAATATAAATGTTAGTATATACTTCTATCGAGGTTGTAGAGTCTTGGCAGAGAAAATCTAAAGTTAACTTTCTACTGGGCAAAAGTATATAACTTTTCGTAGTTGGTATATAACTCTCACTATGTAGTTTAAAAGGTGAAAAGCTACATTCTACAGAGTCTTGATATTTTTCAAGAATACTAGCGTCGCAGTTATTTGTGTCTATTAGCCTATAGTTGGGTTGATTTCGGTTACAAATTTTATATTCGGCCAGTGACTTACATTTACTGAGTGTTTCGCGATCGGTGGGAACGTAGGAAGTTTTGCTGGTAAATAGGTATTCGTGTTCGGGTATAAGTGATATGTGAGTGTTTCGTATTAACTGAGGTATAGGGATCACATGAGTAATCACATATTCTTCTTTCTCGAGTACGGGTATCGAGATAACATACGTCAAAGTTTTCCTGATCAACGCTACGTTGACTTCGCTGAGGTCAAGAATGTGTTGGTAGCTTTCCGGGTTTGCATCAAAATGATAACGAGTTCGATGAATGGTCTCAAACTCTTGGATTGTGTCCATTAATATTTTAGGTGTAACAATCTGTTGATGAATTATCCCGTGTTCACCATTATTTATGGCAACTAATGCCGTTTCGATATCGTCATGTAATTCGTCAAACAGGATTACGCATACAATTAATTTAGAAGCTATGAACAAATTTCTGGTGTTGTTATGCAGACTACCTCTAATCAGATGTGCGGTCTCAGATTCGGCTTGCAACTTTCCTTCTAAAGTTTTGTAGTCAGTCGATGAAGAGTGCAGCATTAACTTCAGTACTTTAGTGTGATTTTGCATTGCCATAGCTAAATCCTTATTATCTGAGTAAAGTTGATCAAGTTCTTTATTGATAGCTTCAAGGTCACTGTTGCTCATGGTTCCGAATAAGCTTTTAGATATTTCTCCCACAGCATTGATCAATCCTCTTTTGGTTCCATTCTTATCTCGTAATCTTCGGCGCAGCTAGAATCACAGGCTTTAACTGCAACTTTGAGTGTGTTGGCTATTAGATTAGATCTTTGCTGTGTGTTGGTTGTGTTCACAGATATGACGAGATTCCATTTTTCGTGGTAAAGGTGGGCTTTTCCTACTTCTTCTAAAAAGATGTTTCCGTCGATGTTTGTTATGTTGTAATTTCCTAGACTCGCTGCCACTTGCGTTAACAAAATCCAGACGAGGAACATCTGAAATTACGTATAGTATGGCATTAGTTGGTTGTCATGGATGGTTAGTGTTTTATTCTCAAAACCAATTTTGTAGTTGTTATTTTCTATTGCTTCTAAGATAACCGCGTGCCCTTTCCAACTAGGAGAGAGCTTGTTGACAGGTGTTTGGTTGATAAGCTTCACCAGGTCTCCGGGTACATAAATTCCTTGTGATTTTATAATCCTTGCATCTTGCTGTTTCTTGTACTTTTTTTTGCAACATTATTCTCTCTCTGGCTCTGTTAAGATATCTTTCATGCCTATCTTTCCACTTTTGAACAAGATCCGAGTACTTTATTGAAAGTGTTGTGCTTAACATAGAAGGGATGTTTGGTTCTCTTCCAAAAGTGAGTTGGAAAGGAGAATACCCAGTTCCTTCATGTTTCATAGTATTATGAGCCATGGTCACGATTTTTAGTGTGTTATCCCATTCAACTGTATTGTCCTCCATGCATGTTCTTATTAGGTCTTTCAGGGTTGAGTGCGACCTTTCTAGACTTCCGTTGGATTGTGGATGATAGGTGGAAGTCTTGATATGTCGGATTCTAAACAGATTCTCGAAATTTTGGACAAGTTCTGAAACAAAGTTGGCTCCTTGGTCGGTGAATATGTGTTTAGGGGACCCATACATTGATAAGTTCCATCCAATGGAATGGGTTACGTTTTTGTGAATTCCTGCTCTCCTCTGTACTTGGTGCTTACCAACCCCTGTTGGTAAGCGGGAATGAAGAATGCCAACTCCTGTTGACAGTCAAGGCTGGTGCCGGCGGCTTCTCCTCGTTGAAGTCTGGGTGACGGACGTCCCCAGAACTTCCGGCTCGCTCTTCTTTACCAGTAATTACGCCCCATCCAAGAACGTATCCCAAGGACAACTTGATTGAGCGCCAAGTAAATATGTTCTCTGGAGGTACGGAATTATTTTTAGTAGTTTAGGCCACGTTCCCGTGAACGGCCTGTTGAGCGACCCGCAAAACGAGGCCCAAGCCACATGGAAATGAGAAAAAGCAAGACAAGAAACAATGTTTAACAAAATGAAATATTCTTCGTTAAATTGCTCTGAAAAGAGCAGATTGTTTTGGTATCGACGAATGAGGTGAAGTCAATGATAAATGATTTAAAGTAAACTGTAATTTTATTTAAGTTCTCCCTGGGCTAGGCTCAGAGAGAGACGAGAGTCGTTAATGCTCTTTCGATGAAGTCAGAAGGCAGAGGGAGTAACGGTGGTCGCAACGCGTTCTTTTATTGAGAAGAGCGTTAGCTCCCCCTCTCCGCGGTCGGGCGTTGCGCTCCCACCCCGCGCGCAAGTTGAGTAAAGGGGAGCCTTGTCGCCGAGTCTCCTACCCTCGAAAATGGTCGAATCAGGGAGCTCCTCGATGGGGATTGGCGCGCTGTCCTCTACAGAGCTCCTGATTGGCTTAATATTTTGGGTGCGCGAAAAATTAGAATATTTTCTCATCTCTCTTGAGCTAGCATTACTCCATCTTTGATGATGACGTGTCCGAGGTATTCAAGTTCTGGGCGTAGATATTCACATTTATCGGGCTGAAGCTTTAGACCTGTCTGTCTCAGTCTTTCGAAAACTGTAAAGAGGTTCTTGTTATGTTCCTCCAGGGTAGATCCGAATATAACAATGTCGTCCAGATAGGCAAAACATATTTTTCCTGCTAGACCTCTTAATGCTCCTTCCATCATTCGTTGAAATGTGGCTGAGGCATTCTTCAATCCAAAGGGCATCCTGTTGAACTCGAAGTGCCCTTCGGGTGATGAGAAAGCTGTATATTTTTTTGATTCTTCTGCCATAGGTATTTGCTGGAAACCGGAGCTTAAATCAAAAGCCGAGAAAAATTTAGCTTCTCCTAACTGATCTAGGATATCATCTATCAGTGGTAGGGGATATGCATCTTGGTCTGTGTCCTCGTTGATCTTTCTAAAGTCTATAACAATTCGCCATTTTTTCAGTCCCGAAGCATCTGCCTTTTTTGGTACTACCTAAATGGGGGAGTTATAAGGTGACTTGGAATGTCTTATCACATCCTTTTTCATCAAATCTCCCATTTATGTTGATATTTCTTCTTTATGGCACTCCGGCGGCCTATATGATTAGATGTTGACTATTTTTCCTGATTTAAAGACAATCTCGTGTTCCACTAGGACGGTGCAGGGCAGTGGGTCTCCTTCCAGGTGGAAGATGTCATTATAAGACGCTATGCCTTTCCATAAATTTTCTCGGATCTCCTCTTCTATGTGTTGCAGCCTAGTTTTATATCGTAAATCTTTCAGTCGATGTCCAATAGTTGCTTCCTTCTGAGTGAAAGTTGCCCTATGTACTTCCCTTATATTCTGGATAGGTTCGTATGTCGGTACTTTGATCAGTGTGGGGTTTCTGTCATAGTTGTGATAGGGGACTATTAGTTGACTATCTTTGATTGAGTAAATCCCGTCCGGTATGTTGGGGTTATCCTCAATGAATACTTCTTGGCCAGGTTCATCAATGCTTATTCTGTTGATTTGAGCTGTGTTGCCACTTATGAAACATCCATGATCATGTAGAGGGAATTTTTTGTTTTCTAGGATTAGATATTGCGGCGTAATCGAATATCTTGAATATTGGTTAAAAAAAGGATAACCCGATGATTCCGGCTTCTGGTAAAGGAAAATTATCATCGACTATGTGAAAAAGATGTTTTTTTCCAAAGTAATTAATGTAAGTGGCATAATGTGAATAGTGTCGGTCCTTTTCCATGACGAAATATTTTGCCATGGGGAATACCTTGACTTCTTTTGGCATATTGTTTTTCCTTAATAAAATTAATCGCTGCGCCAGAATCGACCAGTAAGTAAGAGAAGTCCGGAGTCCTTCCTGGGAGAACCGTAGTTCTCCAGATTGTATTCGAGGTTCGAATCAAAGATAGGGCCTTTTGATTCCTTGTATTGCCGTAGCTAATTCTTTAAAGGATCGTTTGCCACTATCCTGGCAGGATCGCCAATTTGTAACAGGGTGAGGGTAATGAATTCACTTTGTTACCCTTTCAATAGTGAAGGTATTCTTCATTTGCTGTGATGGGTTCTAAGACGATACAACTTTGGCTGCGGAGGCCGAAAGACTGACAAATGTCTCTTATGTTACGTGTCGCCTAGACCGGTCCTAAGATAAAACGTGGAGAGAGTTCAGGGCACAATGACCTTTACTTTCCACATTCTTATACACTAGATTTCCCAAATTCTTATAAGTTCCTTACATAACTTATCAGTATAAATATTTTCATCGATAACGTAAGCAGATGCGATAAGCGTCGTGACTCGACGCACTCACTCTCGGATCTATGACACAACACTGACATCATAAACATATTTGACGAAATAAATATTTGACCTTTAAAAATTAAGGCCAACAATAAATTTGACGTTAATAACAGAAGGAAACATTTTTTTAAAATAAAACATTTTTTTTCATTTTTTTATTTCAAAAGAAAGCTTAGATTTTCCTCTTTGAGAGATTTGGGGTTCAACAGCAGAATATTTATTGATTATTAATGAAAATAAGCGATTATTGGTTTTTGAGGATATACCGTCTGTGTTGGCGATACTCATGTAATGGCGACAACAAAATCTTGTACGTTATAATTAGAATAGGTTTTTTACGCTCTTTCCATTACTCATAAATATTTTTAGCTTAAAGGTGAACGGAAGAATTAGCGTACTTTGCAGAAGGGAGACTGTCGGGTCTAGCAATACAATTTATTCAAATATAAAGATCAATTCCTCCATATTCTCGCTTGCGCGCGACAGTGTATGTGTAGCGGATGTAAAGTTTTATGTAGCGACCGTAAACTTTCATATGTAGCGGGCGTAAAGTTTTTGTTGGCCCGGCGACGGAATGCGCATGAGCAAACGTCACTGGGCTGCAAGTCGCCACTTTACGCCTGCTTTGCGTGCATGCAATGGCGCGTTTTCAAGGGGGGTCGGACAAAAAGTTTATTTAATAATTGCTATATTTTATGTTGTAAATCAATTCAACGGTTTTGAAAATAAAATATTTAAATTCCTCAGGAAATTTTACCCCGAAATCATATACTTTTATTGTTATTTAAATTAAAATTAAAAGAATATAAACAATTAAAATTGTGAAACCCAGATTTGTACCCTCTGAGGGTTAATTTTGTAACTGTATATTTTTTAAATATGCATGATTTTAGCTTCTTAAGGCATAAAACTGAGAATAGTTAGCGAGGATAAAACTCACAGAATATCTATTTTGAGCAAACTCACTTTTTAGTTTTTTCGAAAAATGTACGCCATTTTTGATTATGTCAATTTACTGCCGAGCTAACTTTTTTTTTAATTTCGTTAATATTTTCATATTTTACATAAGTCTAGAAGTAGCCCGACGTTGGTGAAATTTTTTTTGTGCGAAAATAAAAATACGTGTCTCATATTTTGGCTTGACATCACCAGGGTCAGATTGCTTTATTTGAGCTTTTTTCACGCTTCTCAATTTAATAAATAACTGTAGTCCACTTGTAAGCACACAAATAGTTATATATACTTCATTATAGATATATTCCCATGTTTTGTATAACTATAGTTTACAGCTGGGATGGCTATAAAACATGAATGGCTGAATTCTCTGAATTTCTTCCAACTCCGGATATTTATGTATTTTGACGCGCTGATTACGAATATGATAGTCAAAATTTGCGAGAAGACCATTTTCATGGTAAACCCATGGAAAAACAAATAAAAATCATGGCTTTTTGCGTTTATCTCAGCCAATACGCACAATTTCGCAAAACTTTCCAAGCAAAAGTTGTAGATCACACTGGGATACCAATTTTTTGTTGCATGCCAGACTCCGAATGGCAACAGACCCTATTGTGAAGACAGCGACCAACGTCTCTAATGTTTCCAATGTCTCCTGGGGGCGAAAAGGCATCCCTGTGACTAGTCACAGACATGTATGTATGTATGTATGTATATCATTAAACTATTTCCCTTTCGGCGAGCCTCTAGGGGTAAGCGTGACACTACCCGATTCGGGTAGTGTTTTTTAGGTGGATAGTTTCTTGTAGTAAATAACTACAAGTGTGGGCTCACCACACCCACGACATAATGTTGGTCAAACCCATCCCCCATTACAACGCATCATGGGGGGGGGGGCAACCCTGTGACTAGTCAGAGAAATAATGTTGGTTAAACCTATACGCCTTTCCAACGTTTCAGGGAGGGCCACCTCTGTGAATAGGCACAGACATAATGTTGACCAAACACTTACCCCTTTTCAACCTCTCAGGGCGGGCGGGAAGGCACCCGTGTGAATGATGGCCGATATAATGTTGGTCAAACACTAACCCTTTTCGAAAGTCTCGTTGGGGTGGGAAGGAACCCCTGTGATTAGTTACATACATAATGTTGGTCAAAGACGTACCCCTTTCCAACGTCTCATAGGGGGCGGAAAGACACCCCTGTCATTCGTCACAGATATAACGTAGGTAACTCACTTACAGCTTTCCAACGTATCATTGGGGTCGGGAAGGCACCCTGTGACTAACGACAGACATAATGCTGGGCCCCTGCAAATAGTCATAGACATGGGTCAAACACTTACACTTTTCCAACGTCTCAGGGAGGGCGGGAAGGAACCCTGTGAAAGATGACCGATATAAAGTTGGTTAAACACTAGCCCTTTTCGAACGCCTCGTAGGGGGCGGAAAGGTACCCCTGTGAATGATGACCAATATAATGTTGGTCAAACCCATACTCTATTCTAACGTCTCATGGGAGGCGGAATAGCACCCCTGTGATTCGTCACAGATATAATGTTGGTCAAACACTTAAACCTTTCTATTCTCTCATGGGGGGGGGGGCACCACTATAAATGATCACAGATGTAATGTTGGTCAAACACTTGCCCCTCTCCAACATCTCGTGGGGGCAGAAAGGCAATCCTGTGAATTGTCACATAAATAATGTTGGAAAACCCCATATATCTTTTCAAATTCTCGCGGGGTGGGAAGGAACCCCTGTGAATGATAACAGATATAATGTTAGTCAAACCTTTACCCTTTTCGACCGTCTCTTGGGGCGGGAAGAAATTTCAGTGATTTGTCACAGAAGTAATGTTGGACAAACCTATACGTAGTGATGCATATCGATCATTTTAAAATTTTTCTAAAATCTCGTTAGATCAAATTGAAACCTTGAACACCATACTCATCACATGGAAACGAACAATCACCTAATCTAGATGAGCGTCTCGTCTCGATCGACTTTTTTCATTACAAATTCTTGATCTCCATTAAATTTCAGTTCCATCTAACTATGTTTTAAGCAAATCTCGATTTTGTCCAGAAATGATCGGTATGCATCACCCTGTGACTAGTCACAGATATAATATTGGTCAAAGCCATACCCCTTTCCAGGGATTAGGAGCGAAATGCCGCTCGCTTTTTTGGTGGGTCCCATTCCGGAAAGAGTAAGGGGTCTGTGGCCAGCTGTGGTGTTCATCTCTTCTTGAGCAATTAAATGGACATGTGTTGAACGTTCATGCTTTGCAGTGCGTTACGTGCAACCCTCTCAGGTCTAAACGTCGCAATGCGCAAGGTCTGATATTGTATAAAAGGCGCTCTAATGGGATGCCGAGAGAACTCTCAGCAAAACTGGACGCTATTCGAATCTCTGCCTTGAGTGAGCAGCTTTTCAGCTCCTCACCAAGAAAATGGGCATAGATTTTGGGAACATAAAATTCATGTATCTTGTTCCAAATTTATCTTTCTTGGTTGACTTGAACTGGACTTGATGTAATATTACAACTTTATCAGTTTAAATATCAACTATGAAAATTTTTGTTGAGAATTCATCTTTTATGGTTGAAGATTCAAAAACTTGATTGAAATGTTAACTACTTTCTTAAAAATTCCTGTGTATGGTTCAAAAGTAATTTATTTTGTTGAAAATTCGTTTTTCGGGTTGACATGTAGCTACTTTGGTAGAAATTTCATCGTTTTGATTGAAAATGGGTCTGTTTAACTAAAAATCTATCTGTTTCTGTCGAAGGTTCAATTATTTTCTTAATAATTGGTCGTTCTTAGTTGAATTGTACTGCTTTTGATTTCCAATTAAAATATTTTTGGTATAAATATTTTCAGTATTATATTTCTCCTTGAGAATTCATACATGTTGGTTGAAACTTCAACTCCTTTGTGGAATTTTTTTTTTATTAAATAAATACTTAGAATTAAACTATTTGGTTGAAAATTCATCTTTATAGGTTGAAAATTCAACTATTTCATTACGAAAAAGTATTGTAGAAAAAATCATTATACGCCTATAATGATTTTACAACAATGAATTACTTTTCCTATACTTTTCAATACACTTAATTCTATGATCGCTAAAAAATTATAGGAAATTCAGTATCGAAACATTATCATACCATAATTCGACTGTCCCGAAGAATAAGTCACTAACCAATTTTTTCGAAAACGGAGCGTGTCAACTGTATTATGCTCCACTAGCGAGTCGTATCTACATTTAAAAATACATACAGATACGACACTCTAGCGAAGTAAAATATAGTTGATACACTCTGTATACGAAAAACGGTGTTAGTGACTTATTCTTTAGGACAGTCGAATTATTATTATTATTTTCCAAAGATACTTTTTCACACGGTTCTGGTTGAAACTTCATCTCTTTGGTTAATAAGTCAAACATTTGGTTAAAAATTCACCTGTTTTGGTTGAAAATTAACTTCTTTATGGAAAATTCATCTTTCTGGATTTCCCAGTTAACAGATTTCTCAAATATTCAACTTCTGAGCTTGAACGTTCTATTCTTTTTTTGAAAATTAATTTCTTTTGGCAGAAAATCTGTTTTTGGTTGAAAATTCAACTATTTTGTTGAACATGTAATACATTTCGACTTTAAATCTATGGAAATCAAAGCGTTTCTACATAACGGGCATGAATTCGCGATAGAACCTCATACCCTCGGATTGTGCACAATATCCTATATTTGTGCACGAAATAAATCCTAGCTTCCATACAATGAAAAACTGAAGGGTTTTCTACTCTACTGTTCAAGGAAAGTGAGTACGCTCCTCTCATATTCGAACAGGGGCTGCGTGAATTCACAGCTGAGCAAGTCAAGCGAGCGAGGCGAGCAAGGCGAGGACCGATTCGTGAAATCGTTTTCGAGCTCCTGGTCCGGGAGCCAGCAACAGTATGATCCGCGGTACGGGACTGTACTTAGATTACATAACAGCTCAGGGGGAGTATATTTCGCAACAATTGATTGCGTTAGGGGGACGGGGGGAGGGGATTTTTAAAAATTAGAAATTGAAACAAATAAATCGCAGTAATTGTACGGAAATTTAATACCTTGGGAGATAACTTTAAATAAATGACAAGAAAAATAAATTTGAAAATTCTTTATTTTAATTGAAATTGGTTATATTCCGTTTATAAAACATTTTAAGTTAAAAACCTTACAAGTTTAACAGTCTGGTATTTAAATATGAATGGTCAGGTGAAATGGAAAAGTGTTTTGCAGTTGCTGCTTCCTTTGGATTATATTTTTAGTTATAAATTGTATTATTTGTCAGTTTCGTGTTGAA
>CAKNWT010312712.1:0-11492 GCA_932066315.1 Andricus coriarius | reverse complement strand
TGACTTATGCAATGATTTGTAGAAGGGCCAGGATTTTTGAAACAGATCGTAAGCGCTTTGCGACGAACTTTGGATGCAATCTTTCAATAGCCAGTAGCGTTTGTCATGCGTTTGTGAATCAGCTATTTTTATCAACGATTCAGACAATCAAACGCCTCTTGATAATAAAAATTTAATTTCGCGTTTGAAGCTCGATGACATAGTTAGTTAGTTAGTTTTAGGACGGGCGAGGAACCCACGGTGAGCCCCTCTGGCGCTCAAGCTATAAAGCCTATTGTGCCACACCCTTACTTATTCGCTCTCAGCAGTTGACCCCAGACGTCTTAACGAAGCCTAGTATGTCGCCTACTGGTAGCGTTGTAATTTCCTCTGGTCCCATAAAATGGGCCCCGAGGGTCTGTTGCCAGAGCCCAGCTAATGCCGGGCACTGACCTAATACATGCAGAGATGTTTCGTCATCCCTGCCGCATCTCCTGGACTCTGTCGTGGGGTTATACCCCATTTTGTGGATATGGTAGTTTAAGTGGTTGTGTCCAGTTAGGATCTGTACCACTGTCCTTATATCTTTCTTGGGTAAACCCAGGATTTCCCTGGCTCTGTCCATCCTATGGGTATGACCCAGGATGGATTTCGCCTGACGGCAACCCTGGATTTGCTCCCAGTATTTTCGGTGTTTTGTTCGGGTCCAGCTTTTAATGGCCAACATTATTTCTTTCTGCAAGTTGGTTTAATGCCTTTTTGCATTCCCAAACCAGTTCTGATGTTATGTCTGGTTTCCCTATTGCAGTTAGTGTCGCTTGGATGTCGAAACGGATCGTAATCTGTCTTCCAGCAGCGTTTCCTTCTATTAGTGTTTCAGCACAGCGAAGGACGGCCAGCATCTCCGCCTGAAAGACAGTAGCGTGTCGACCAAGTGGTATCCCTATCCCTTTCCCTCGCTTGCTGTCATAAATTCCTGCTCCAGACCCTTCCTCACCCCTGGAGCCGTCTGTATACCAGATTTCCCCTTTGGAGGAGCGGGTTACCATTTGCTTTCCACAGATCTCTGCTTGGGATGCAGACTCGGAAAGCTTTGGCAAAGTTGAAGCGTTTTGTTATTTTATCTTGCCTCATATGTAGAATCGGCAATGCACTGATATCACTCGGGATCCTAGTGTGCCTAGTCGCGATTATCGCGACATGTAGGGGTTCTTCACAGAGCATGAATCCTATCGCCGCTGTGGGCGTAGTCCTCATTGCTCCAGTCAAACCCCTCAATGCCAGCGTTTGTAATCTTCGCAGCCTGTCCCGCATTGTTTTAAGTTCAGCCCATGGCCACCAAACCACGGCCGCATGTAGGAGCCTGGCTTTTAGAACAGCAGAGTAGAGCCATGCCAGCATTTTAGGCCCTAGTCCCGAGGTCAACCCAAAGGCTCTCCTGCACATCCAAAAAGTCACGACAAACTTCCTGCATTGGGTCTCCAAGTGCTTTGCCCAGTTCAGCCTGCTATCTAGGATTACTCCCAGATATCTAACCGAATCTGAAAACGTCAGCCTCCCACCACAAAATACTAGAGCATCAACTTTAGGAATTTTATAATTTTTCGTGAAAATGACCGGTTGGTCTTTTCAGGATTTACTGAGAGCCCTGAGTTATCGCACCAGAGCTCTACAATGCGCAGCTTCGACCTCATAAGACCCAGCAGCGTCTCTAGATGAGCCCCCCTGACTAGGATTACAAAGTCATCAGCATATCCCTGAGTATAATACTCCTCTTCATTTAGTCTTCGAAGGAGGTCGTCCACAACAATGCACCATAGGAGGGGTAACAGAACACCCCCCTGTGGGCACCCCCGCGGAGCTATTCCCCTTACTAGGCCCTCGCCCCATCTGGTTTCGAGTCCTCTCCGACGTAGCATGCTTCCTATCCAGCGTACAAGCTGGTCCTGCACGCCACACCTCAGAGCCTCTCTACAGATGACTTCTGGAGGAGTATTGCTGAAAGCACCCTCTATATCCAAGAAAACGCCCACAGCATACCCCTTTTGTTCCAACTGCTGCTCCAATTTTGCCACTACAGCATGAAGTGCAGTTTCTACCGAGCAGCCTGCCTGAAAAGCATGCTGCTGCCCTGTATACAGCGGGGAGGCCAAGAGCACCTCATCCTTAATGTATCTCTCGACCAACCTCTCCAACGTCTTCAGGATGAAAGACGTTAGGCTGATTGGTCGGAAATCTTTTGCAGCAGTGTAACCGTCACTCCCCGGTTTGGGTATGAAGGCCACTCTGCCATCCTTCCATGCCATTGGCACGTATTTACGAGCTATACTTGCCCTAAATAATTTCCTCAGAGGAGGGACGACCAAATCCATGCCTTTTTGTAAAAGCGCTGGATAAATGCCATCCGCCCCTGGTGGTTTAAAAGGACAGAAGTACCCTACGGCCCATTCCACCTTCTTGTAATCAACGACCTTAGAGGCGAAATTCCAGTCGGCCCTCACCACCTCTCGGCCCCAGCCTTCCCCCTCTTGGTCGGTTCGGATTCGCTGAAAACCCGGGAAGTGAACATCCATCAGGTGATTCAGCGTTGCTTCTTCGTCTTCGGCAAACTCACCATTATCGAGCCTCATGAGCCCGAGGCAAGCTTCCGGATTTTTGCCAGGATCTTGTGCAGCTTCGCTGTTTCCGGAATGTTTTTCGATTCCTCGCAGAAGCCCCTCCAATCTTCCGACTTGTACTTTCTTATATTTTTATTGTATTCAGACTGGGCCACCTTATAGATGTCCCAGTCCGAAGGCAATTTACTTCTATTTGCCCTATCGCACAACGTTCTTGTATTTTTACGGAGCCTCTCTAGGTGGGTATTCCACACTTCTGCTCCCTTCCTAGAATTAATGGTGCTTGTAGGGCAATTGTTCTCATATGATTTAGTCAGAGCCCTTCGCAGAAAAACCGCAGCCTGCTCTAACTCATCAATGGTACCACAGCTTGTGGGAAATTCCGCAAGCCTCCCTTTGAGTTCCTCTTTATACGAGTCCCAAAGTGTATTTCTGGGGTTCCTGATCTTAGAAACCACCGGTTTTCCTTGGGTTAATCGAAATACGATATATTTGTGGTCCGAGAGAGACTCCTCATCGGAGACTCTCCAGTCCGCTACCCTGCTTCCCAGTGTACCCGAACATAGAGTCCAATCGAGAACCTCACTCCTGTTTTTAGTCTGGAATGTGGGGGTATCACCCCGATTCAGAATCTCCAGCTCTGTGCCTGCTATATATTCGATTAAATCTCTCCCTCTGTCGTTGATGTTTGTGCTTACCCACACCGTATGGTGAGAGTTCGCATCACAGCCCAACAGCAGAGGGATTTTATTCTCCTGACAGTGCCGAATTAGAGCCTCCACCTCTCAAGCCTTTCTCCGCTACTGCCTCTGAGTCTTACCTTAATAACGGTGAGATATCTAAAGCAGAATTTAGGCACCAAGATCGCATCCATACCCTTGACGGCTATGCATGCCCTTGGCGTTTTTTCGAGCGGCCCCTTATAAATGGAGCCACATCCTGACAAGCCACAAATCCTTTCCCTGCATAACCAGGGTTCTTGGATTAGGGCAAGCCCTGTCTGCGCCACAGACATGCGCCTGGCTAGTACCGCCGAGGCGCCTTTGCTGTGGTGCAAATTAATCTGCATCATGGAGATTCCCGTCTCAGCCATTGACAGGCTAATTCGGGGCACCTCCGGGTGCTTTTGGTCCCCCTGCGGAGCCCAGTTGGGTCACTCGGAATGTAACCCTACTCACCCCTAGATAGGGGCGGTAATCAAGAGCCGCAATTTTATTTGTTAATTTTTTTGGAAAATTTTAAGCCTCAGTAGAGCCTTTCAGCTTGATTAGAAGCTGAGTTAGCATCCTTCGCTTTTATTTACTGCCGACACTAAAGTTATAAATATCTTCAAATTTTTCGAAAATGTACTCATGAATAAAACTTCAAGGTAACTACTTGATTTTTTTCAAAAGAATTCATGCATTTTTCATTGAAATACAACGGTCGAAAGTTGACCATGTTACGAAAGGTGCATAAACCACGTTTTTTTACCTTCACTGCAAATTTGCATCAAAAGTTATGGACGCTTCGTGATCATATAATAATGTACTTATTCGTAATCAAATGAGGATTGACAAGATGCGTTTATTTTTTTTAAGCGATTTTTTTTTGACTGACTTATGCAATGATTTGTAGAGGGGCCAGGATTTTTTAAACAGATCGTAAGCGCTTTGCGACGAACTTCGGATGCAATCTTTCAATCGCCAGTAGCGTTTGTCATGCGTTTGTGAATTAGCTATTTTTATCAACGATTCAGACAATCAAACGCCTCTTGATAATAAAAATGGAATTTCGCGTTTGAAGCTCGATGACATGCAATTATATGAAAGCTTTGCGCTTTGCCTAAACACTTAGCGCATTGCCCGAACGCTTGGCGCTTATCACTTCCAACCCGATTACATCGCATTGTTCGTCCGTGAAATTTTTTTCCTGCATAAACTTACACGAAAGCAATGCAAAGGGTGGAAAAAAGTCTGATATATTCTACTCCACAGGTAAAAATATGTACCCAAATCTGACTTTTAAATCATCGTAGCACAAAAACTGTCCATAATTTGAGTTTTTGCCATGATGATTTTTTGATCGGGAGAGTACGAACTAAAAAATATCACAAACTTAGAAAATTCCACAAGCACCTTTTTTCCCATGTATTTGGTGCGTGGTCCTTTAAATGGGAAATCGAAATTTAATATATAGGATTACAATTCAAAACTCTGCATTAAAAATGTTCCTTTGAGGCTCCTATTAGGCTTTTCTTTCTCGCAAATGAGTGAAACAAGTTCAAAATTGCTGCTCTAAAAGGTTGCATTAGAAATTTTAATGGAAAATTGGAATTGCATTGATCGGATGAAATTCGAAAGTTTTCCCGTAGAAAATAATATATTTTCATACAAAAGTTCCAAAGCCTGAGTTAACTATTGTGACGTAATAGGTGCCTCGTAGACACAGTTTGAAGGCATTATTTTGGGTTTTAAACTGATTAATTTAATTCAGATTTTCCATTCAAATTTCTGATAGAACCTGCCAGAGGAGCCATTTTGAACTTGTATCTGTCGTAAAAAAGCAGAACCTAATAATTTCAATGCAGGACTTTGAATTTTAGTCCGATCAATTCAATTCCACTTTCCATTAGAAGCCTGATAGAACCTATTGGAAAATGTTTACTAAGTCAAGTTCAGTCCCATTATCAGCTTAAGTACCGAATAAAAGCTATTAGAAACCGAATTCAAATAAAAAGGCTCTTACCCCTTAAAAGGGACACTTCAAAATAATTACGTAAACGGCACCCTGGGTGTTTGACACACATATGTTTAAACTTGTATAACTAAGCCGGATTTCAATATTTTCTAACGAAAGTTTAATGGAAATGTAGAATTATACTTTTTTTCAAATCCCGTTGGTTTTACACCGATATAATTAATTTAAGATTTTTTTAAACTGGAATTTTGAAAAATATTGAAAAAATGAGTTTTTTCATAAAAAAATATAAGTTTTGCACAATTTTTAATATTTTGACCTAAAAATTGGATGGGATACTCTTGAAACAGTATACTTTTAGGAAATAATAAGTTTAATATAGGTGGTTTCAAAATAGTTATTTGTGATACAAGTGCGCAAAATAGGTGATTGTGTGCGAGTGTGAATTTTGCAGCATAAGCCGGAGGCTCGAAGCATGAGTCGGTGGTTAGCGCACGAGCGAAGCGAGTGTGAAAACGTAGATGAGTGCTTCGAGCCGCAGGCGAATGATGCAATCACGCGAGTTAGCAATCATCTATGCTCACGTGTATCACACGCTATTTTTTGCAACGCCCGTCCGAAAAAGTTGTTTTAAGAGGAGTTAAGGAAAAACACTAATCTTGAGAGAAAAGATTTTTAAATTTCGTAAACTATTTTTTTGATAGCAAAAGTTTAAAAAAAATGTTTGAAAAAAAATTTCTGAAAATTTTTTTTTGTTGGAAATGAGATATTTGAAATAAAAAATTTTGTAAAAAAAAATTTTGAAAAAAAAATTAGTGAGAAAAAATTATGGAAAAAAATTGTTGACAAAAAAAAAATTTTGAAAAAAAATTTGTTAAAAAAAATTTTCGAAAAAAAAAATTATGTAAAAAAAATTTTATGAAAAAAAAACTTTTTGGGGCTTATGCCCTTTTTCTGTGCCAAATTTTGGCACTTATGCCCTTTTGTCCGACGGACGAAAACGGCTAAGAAACCCTAAAAACAAAACTTCAATCATTAAAAGGTTTGTTCAAGTTAAATCACAATTTAGTTCAAGAAGATACCAACACCAGCGTTTAAAGTTACCTGTGCCAGTGCCTAAAGTACCTCATTTCGAAAGTGCGCATGCGCAGCTTTTTTACCAGTGCCTAAAGTAAGCCATCTTCAAACTGCGCATGCGCGAAAATTGTTTCGCGCACAGTCTGCTCAAATAAGGTCCTTTAGACACCATTTAGAAGCATGAAAAGGTCAACTTTTGAGGTGGGTGTTGCAAAGAAGGTATTTATTTTGCAGAATGAGTATTCAATTTTCTGAAAAAACAACACTGAATTTTCCATACTAAAATCAATTTCTTTATACATGAAAGTCTAATATTACATAAAAGTAAGGAAAAGCGAGTATCAAAATTTATCTTCCAGATCATCTTGATCTTCTTCACTTTCGGAATCACGTGAAAATTCTGAAATGTTGTCTTCTTCACCTTCACTCGTAACGTCTCCAAAATCATCTTCATCGACCTGCGTGGCTATCAAGTCTTCACGTAGCGTCCGTTGTCGTAGATTGTACGCCATCTATAAATGCATAAAACTATATAAAAATGCAAAAAAAAAATATAAATCATTATAGATGATGTACTTACGTTCAAAACTAATCAAAAATATATAATATTTGAAGAAAAAAATCTGAACTAAAATCACTTTTTCGAACACTATTGGCACACTGGGTGTTGAGCACCCACCGATTTTGAAGCGTCTACTTTCACCAGTTGCCGAACGTGAACTAACGCTTGGGATAATCTACCAACGTACTGTACTCACAAATGCACTCCCAAACAACCGTTAGATGTCGACACATATCCTATCATATCGAATTTATTATAAAATATTAGAGCTCAAAAGTTGTCCTGGGTGCTTGACACCCAGGGTGCCGTTTAAGGGTTAAGAACCACTTAAGGCTATATAGAAACATCTGCTTTCGATATGTTTCTAAACGCTTTCTATTGATAACCTAATGGGCATTTTTACTAGCGACGCCTACTATCGTTACTAATATCAACTGCGTAGGAGTACGAAGGTAGACTTGTTACCACACAAAACTGGTAATTTAATTTTTTCATCGAAGTAGTTGTCGCAGCTAATACCATCTGTACTCATAAGAAACTTTTTGCCCCCACGAAACATATTTTTTTTTAGTACAGCAATGCACTTTCTAAATTTGAATTACACAGCTCCACAAAAAAAAAGTTGTCTACCCCAGAAACCAGAATAGACTTCCGCTACGTTTTGGGGGTCGCTGAATCTGAATCCGGGGTTTGTTTGGCTCCATCACGTCAGATTTCATCCCTAACCTCAAAAAACATGAAAATCGCTGTTTTCAGGTGAAACGTGATTCCGACCTATGAAAAGTGGTCACATCCTATGTTTTCGAGGTCGCTTAGTACGAATCCGGAGTCATTGTGGTTCTATGACGTCACGCTTTGTCCCTAACCTCAAAAAAAGACGGTGAATTGGAAATTGTATGTAAAACATATATTTTTTAAATGCAAAGTGGTCATAGCCTATATTTCGAGGTTGATCATTAGAAATTCGGAGTTGTTGTGGTTCTGTGACGTCACACATTGTCCCTAACCTAAAAAAAACAGCTTATTCGTAATCTTATGTCAAATATGTATTTTTTCAATGCAAAGTGGTCATATCCTATGTTTTTGAGGTCACTGGGTACGAATTCGGAGCCGCTGTGTTTCTGTAACATCACATTCCGCACCTAACCTAAAAAAACGGTAGAGTGGTGATCTTACGTGAAACATGTATTTTTTCAATGCAAAGAGGCCATATCCTATGTTTTCTAGGTTTCTGAGTAAATTTGAGTGCATTTTTGTTATTTTATCTCAGTATGATCCTGTTGCTTGAACGAGTGACGAAATCCTGTTACTGCGACAGATTCTGCAAACGATTACGACTGCCCTGAAAGGGGATGTGTAGAATGATTCGTATCACTATCTGTTAGAGTAAAGAAGCCAATAGGAGGGCACTGCCTTGCAGGGGGCATTAGGGTGTGAGGATTAAATCGTAGTGTGTCCGACGACGAGTTGACTTTGTGCTCGTTCAAGTCGGAAAGCCCTCATACTTAACTCTAGGGAGGTATGAGGGTTATCACCTCCAGGACGGAAGACTCACCTGCGATCGACCGTTGACATTTCTGTCAGCGGCATTAACTGATTTTCGACTAGCTTTCAATTTTCGCTGGACGACGAATCGGACGAGTGGCGAGTCTACGGTCTGTTGGGTTAAGAGTTTTTCCGAAGTTTCGTATCAAAGTTTAAAGGCTGGGACCGTAATACCGAACGAATTCAGGATTTGTACTCATGAACCTAGAAAACATAGAATATGGCCACTTTGCATTGAAAACATATATGTCTCACATAAAATTACAATTTTAACGTCTTTTTTAGATTAGGGACGGAATGTGATGACATAGAAACACAACGGCTCCGAATTCGTACTCAGCGACCTCGAAAACATAGGATATGACCACTTTGCATTGAAAAGATACATGTTTTACATAAAATTACCAATAAACTGTTTTTTTTTTAGGTTAGGGACAAAGTATGACGTCATAGAACCACATCAACTCCGAATTCGTACTCAGCAGCCTCGAAAACATAGGCTATGACCGTTTTGCGTTGAAAAAATACACGTTTTACATAAAATTACCATTTCACCGTTCTTGTTTTGAGGTTAACGACGAAGCGTGACGTCATAGAACCACAATAACTCCGGATTCGTACTCAGCGACCTCGAAAACATAAGATATGACCACTTTTTTAGTAGACAACTTTTTTTTTGGAGCTGTGTTATTAAAATATAACTGATTTTAAGTTAAGAGGGCTGGGTAGATGAGCTTTAGTAAGGTCATCGCCGGCCACTATTTTCTTCGAAGGTATAGTCAAAAATATGACTTTTTTGGTATACCTGGATTCAGAAAAGAGTTAGCCACGACGAGGATTTGTCAAAATTTAATAAACATTTATTGTATTAACAATATACTTGGTCAAAGTTACGCTACTTTTGGAGACTAATTTCTCGGCTTGTAATTATTATTTCACAAATTTACGAAATATTCTATGTAGATTGATTTTTTATCTTCAAATGTATGTATCTAACCAAAAAAATTCTCTAAAATAAATATAGAAATACAGGTGCCAACGAAGCAACTGCATGGAGTAAAGTCAAGGCTAGTAACTACCGATCCTGGCGGCCAAATATTAAGGAGAACTTCAGGCACGACCACGCTATTGTACTCACTGCAATGCATACCCTTTACCTCACCCTACAGCATGAGCAGTAACAATATAATTTAAATTTGGTCATTTCCAATTAATTGTAAAGGTATACCTAATTCTATTCGAATAATTATTATTAATCCTAAACCAATTATTCCAGATCTAATTCCAAATATGAAATATAATATTCCATTATCTTTATGATTAGTTGAATATAATCATTAAACAAAAACTTATTCCTTATAATAATTTTAATAATAATATTTTCTCTTCATCATAAATGAAAAATTGTTTTAAAAAAACTAAAAATTATTTAAAGTTAATTTAAATAGTATTATGTCTCATTTAAGTAATAAATTGTAAATTTATTTAAGAATATATTTAATATTCTATTACTAATTATAAAATTTAATATTTCAATTTTGTGTCATAAATAATTATTAGTATTTTATTAGGATTAAATGCAAATTCTCTCATGTTTTTTTAATAAGATTTGAAATTAATATAATACTTTTTATTCCAATAATTTTATTTTTAAATAAAAATTTTAATGATTGATCAATAAAATATTTTTTAATTCAAAGTCGTAGATCTTTCTTAATATTGATGATATTGAAAATATGCTTGTTCAAAGTCACCCTACTTTTGAAGATTAATTTTTCGGTTTGTAACGATTACTTCGCAATTAAAAAGTAAGATCCCTATGGCAAAAACAATTTTTTCTAGTAGAATAAGAAATTGCAATTCAAATTTTGTACTAGATATCAAGTATATTTCGAAACTATCTGGCCAACGGCCATACCACGCTGGAAGCACCAGTTCCCGTTAGATCACTGAAGTTAAGCAGTGTTGGGCGCGGTTAGTACTTGGATGGGTGACCGTCTGATACTCTACTGCGTTGCTGTTGGCGGTCGTGGGTGTGGTGAGCCCATTTACTACAAATCCACCTAAAAAACACTACCCGAATCGGGTAGTGTCACGCTTACCCCTAGAGGCTTGCCGAAAGGGAAATAGCTTAATGATATATATACAGGGTGTTTTTTTTAACTTGAGACAACGAAATATCTCAAAAAATACGCATCCTACGGAAAAAGTGTCTGGAATAAAAACTTTTTATTTTCGAGGGGGAAAAAAGATTTGTTAAAATGTACCCCACCCCCACCCCCACAGGAGGCAGGGGTGGGGGTAACTTTGTAATTTCAAATGGCAACCGCAATTTTTTATCACAGATTCAGATTCTCCTTTACGAAATACGTAAGTTTTATTCGGAAAATTTGTTTCGATTCGCGATAGATGGCGCTGCAATTGCAAAAAATGAAATTGTTGACACTACTTTTAGCTCTACCCAGGAATAACGACGCGGACGTAGTAGTTGTCTATTCCCTTCGGGGTGCTTAATTTCGGTGAGTCCCCTTGCCTCTCACCATTCATCGGGGTGCTTGAACTTTTGGCAACGGGACAGTAAATGTGATAAAACTGTCGAAAACCATTCCTGAATGCAGTTGGTTGACGACAGTCGATTTTGGATGTAGACATTACATATCATCGAGTCTCCACTGTCTACAATCCTCGACGTCATTCCGGCCGAGCGATAACCGCGTCTGTCCGTGCTTAACGTTTATTCATTAGGAAGGTTGATTGTGTTCATTTGATTTGGGTGTGTTGGTTGCTTTCGTTTGGGTTATTGTTGGTTGTCACGTTCGTTTGAGTTGGTTTGGGTGTCGTTGTATTTCCTCATTACCTTACTTCATTACTTTTACAATGGAAATTCTATCTCAGCAACAGAAGATTGAAATGATTCTCATTTATGGAGAAAGTGGCAGGAATATCAATGATGCTCTCACGCTTTATGCTCAACGCTTTCCAGAAAGTGTTCCTTCACGCGCTTCTTTTTACCGGGTTGTCCGAAACTTCAT
>CAKNWT010312710.1:0-13371 GCA_932066315.1 Andricus coriarius | reverse complement strand
TTAAAAAAATACTACCTGTACATTATTTGAATTCGCTAGTACGTTTTTCAATCTGAAGTTAGCAATGTAAAATAGTACGAACGATGGCATCAAAACAAGACGATTTGGTATTATAACAGGACGCTAAAAAAGTGATGCTCAATTAAAATGGAACCATAGTTTTTACAGTGTACTCTTAAACTTTAAAAATAAAATTCTGATATAAAAACAAAATAATTTAATACATTCGTGTTACAAATACGTCTGGAAAACACGGTAAATGGAGCCTTATATATAATATATAATTATTTAATTAATGTTTTCCTAATGAAAAAAAATAATCTGCATATTATAAACAATTGTAAGTTAGTTGGAAAAAATGGTGTCATTCATATTGTATTTACTGGAATTTTCTCGCTATAATATGGAAACATCTGTAAATCATGTATAACTTTCTTAAATCATATAAGATTTTCTGTAAAATCCATATTAAAATGTTGGAAAATAAGCCAAGTAAGCTAAAAATATCAAATAATTATCAATCCAGTTTCTTTTATTCAAGGTGACATATTTGGTGCTAGGAAGTATGACTTGAATAAACATCAACTACGTGATAACAAGAAGACGAGAATAATATTTGTAGAAAACGAAAGTAAAATGATTACTCATCGTCTAGCTCTATTTTTTCGTAAATTAGAATTTTGGGATTGAATAAATATTTTTAAGTATCTTCATTGCAATTTTTTGAAACATGGATCATTTCGCACTCTGCAGATTAGTGCGTGCATTTCGACTGCATTTTTTCAAATACCATAAATACTGTAACCTAAATCGAAAAGTATGATTTCAACCCCTTGATGGACTACAGTTATAAATTGAAACTAAAAGTATTTTTCAATTTGTTTTTTAATGATATAAGTTTTTTTTAATTTACTAAACAGAGACATTAAGCTTTGATTCCGTTGGTTGACAAAATTAGTAATTATTAAAAATAATTTCACAGCGTTTTAAAAATATCCCGATAAAACTAATCTGCTTGATTACTAATTATCTAGAAAATTTGTAATTTGTGTCCAATTGAAAAATATCATCATAATAATTTATAAATCTTGTTGGAATCTTCTAAAAATCGCGATTTAAACTTATAGATCTCTTACAAACAAAAATTACATAATTTTGAACATGATCTAATTTTTTGAATTTTCTTCTAATTAATACTTTTATTAGGATAGTTTCGAAATATATTTGATATATAGCAAAAATTTGGTTTGAAATTTCTTTATGTATCAGAAAAATAATTTTTCTTCTTCTATTTTTTGAGTATTTTCAAAATGTTTTAAAGCATATAACTTTTCAAATTTTTATCGGAATTAAAAATGCCATTGAAATAAGTAAGTAGGCAAGTATTTTTGTCATGTACCAGAAACATTTACCAACACTTCTAAAACTCTTTTAAAAAATTTTGTTTAAAATTTTGAAAATGCTCTAGATTTTTTCATTTTGGTCGGAAATATCTGCTTAACGAACTTGACCTTCATTTTAGGATCCTAAAAAAGCGTTTCAAAGACACACACAGACTATATACAGACAGACACAGACAAAATGTTATGATAATGTAAAAATCTCCCTGTATGTGTAACCTCGTTTGGTTTACATGTTCATATCTTTAAAGCTAATAGTGCTATAATCATAAAACTTGGAAGAATTGTAGCTACAGTGATATCGAGCTCTGGTCAGATTTTCAACCAATTTTTAGGTTTTTTCAGGACACATCGATTAATCTGTCTCAAAGAAATTTCTATGACCTTTTATTATTTACAAATTTAAAAACAAGTTAACTTTTTATATGAGTAAAACTGTTTTCATAATGGAAACACATCTGATACATTGTTCGTTTTATGACCTATTAGTACCGATTTATATAAATTCTCAAAACAATTATATACTGTGTTATATTTCAAATATTTAAAAAGTTTTTCTCATATGAATAATGTAAATACTTTTTTTTTTGAAAATTCATTTTTATCGGTACTAAAGTCATAATATATTCTTCAAAAGGTCAATCGAGGTGTATCGAAGACACAAAGTATATAGGTAACAGCACCGTTATATTTCCAATAATAAAAAAGGTTTCCTCATATAAAATAGTAAACAATTTTTTTTCTAATTGTTCTTCAATGGGTCAATCGATGCTTCTCGATATTTTTGGGGATATCCAACTTATGTTTAAAGTTATCCTTGCATATCCTAGAGATATTTTTTGGCTTATTGCTGGATATCCAAAAGTACAAAAAGCTTCGAATCAGACCAAATTTCATACTTTTATAACAATTACACCAAAATTCATCAATAAAGGGGACATCAATAAAAATATCGAAATTGCGATCTTCCAAGACCATATCCATTATATGGAAAATGATAATGGTGAGGTTAAAGTTTTAAAAAATAGTGTGAAGAACTAAGTTAATCAGAAATTTAAATTACATTAAATTATTTTTTTACTAAATAAAAATATTTTCTCATTAATTTTTCCAGCACCCACATTATAGCGTATGTATGTCTAAATATCTGTATTTGCGCATTTCGATATTAGGTTAACATATTTTTAGCATTATCGTAATGAAAAAAGTTAATTTCGTTCTAGAATTTCTATTTTTATCAGTAGCCAAATTTAGGTATACTGATTCTTGGAAACACATTAGAATACGAGGATATAAAGATAAACAATTTTTTGATAAGGAAATTAAACTCTACGACAAACATACGCTTGATTATTTCTTACTGTTGATCTTAAATGTTCGTATCGCATAAAAAATTGGAAACATTCTATATTATCGCTTGTCTCAATTGACAATAAAATTATACATAAGGAGACTCAATAATAAATAAATGAATATTCGATTATTTTGCTGACAAGATTTTTTCAACACAGAACGATAAAGTTTGGTTTATTTTCATGAACCAAAGATTTGTTTACTTCAGTTGATTAAATATTACTTAGAAGAAAAAAGTCGTGCCTCGAGTCAAAGAAATAATTTTTTTCTTGATATTTTTTCAATACCAAGAAATATTTTTTTGCAATAAATGTGAAAATGAATAAGTCAAAGAAACGATTTCTTGGGAGTAGTCCAGTCGCCACTAACACTATTCCATTTTTTTAAGAGGTCGAAAAAAGTCCCTTGATTAAGAATATCTAGGTTTTTTTCGAAATCCTGGTGAATTTTTATTGCAACAACTTTTTAACGATTTCATTATTTATTACCAAAGAAAATTATAAAATCATTTTTAGCATCTCTGAGAATCTATTGCTCAGAAAAATTTGAAACTTTTACCTTCCGTTCCGTTACCTTACCCTATCTATATCAAGGTTAGATCTCTTAAATTCAAAAAGAAATCTTCCGTTCGAATTAACAACTCTCTTCATGAATTGCTGTTTAAAAAATGCTATTTTTAGGAGAGTATCTTCTACACTTTTCATTTGTGAATAAAAAATAATCCAGGCCAACCAGTGTCATAATTTTCGCTCAAACTATTGCAAAACCTATACCTAACATTAACAACATTGTTTATTTTTTGTAAACTCTGTTTTCAATTGTTTATAACAATCGTCATAAATAAAATACCTCAATGACCAGAATTGAATTTAAACAAATTTTTTTATTAAACTTTGATACAAGATAATAGTTTTTACTCTCACGATATTTTCTCATACGACGAATCATTATTTTTTCACAGCCTTTTAAACAATATATTTCTTACAAGACCACACTGCCTTAAATGATTGCAATTTTCTATACAAAAGTAGAAAAATGTACAGAGATAAAAAAATTTTTAAATCGAAAACAGAATTCTGTTAAAAAAAATCACTTTGTGCAATCAATCAAAAGGCAATATTTTGAAAGAAAAAACAGGTCCGGTCAGGTTTACAACTTCAAAATAAGGACTTTTTATTGTTTTAATAGAGTTAGAAAAGTTACACCATCGCGTTATTTTATTAAATGTTTCTATTTTTCACTTTTCCCATTTTGATAACCTTTTTTTAATTATTACATACGGTCCTAAATAACTTTACATATTTTTACTAAGCAACTAGTTCTTTTTCACTATAGAATTAACAAAAATCTTTACTAATAGAATTCTGTAATTTTTTACTAATCTTCAGTTGTCTACTTTCCAGGAATCAAATCTGTGAAATTTTACTAGTAATTAATTAAGTTTGATCAATTCTAATTCATACAGGCAATAAATTATCCAGGAAACCCTGGAATTGTCAGAGAATTTTTATTTCCCTGGAAAAACCTCGAAATGTCAGAGAATGTTTTTTTTAAAGCCAGGGAATTTTTTCTAGAGAGAGCTCAACTCTTTTTAAATTTCAATATAAAATTGAATAACAATGATCACTTTGTTTTTGAATATAACTATTTTTTTTAATTACCTTTTTGGGTGAAATTTTATTTTTATGGAAAATGTAACTATTTCAATTAAATATTCCATCATTTTAGTAGAAAATTGATCTCTTTATTTGAACATTAATTTTTTTCAACGGTAAATTTAACTATTCAATTTTTGGATGACAGCTTATATTTTTTAGCTGAAAATGCATGTATTTTGTGGAAAATTAGTTTTTTTTTTATAGAAATTAATCTTCTTGGTTGAAAATTCATCTTTTTGGTTAAAAATTCAACTATTGCAGTTAAAGATTCATAATTTTAGTTGAAAATTCATCGATTTGTTTGTAAAAGTAACTAGTTTTTTGAAAATTAGTTTTTTTTCAACTGAAAATGTATCTACTACTATTCCATTTGAATATTCCATCATTGTAGTTGAAAATGCATCTCTTTGGTTTAATATTAATTTTTTTAACTAATAATTTAAGTATTCAATTTTTGGTTGAAAATTTGTCTTTTAATTAAAAATTTGTCTTTTCTGGTAGAAATTAATCTTCTTGTTTGAAACTTCATCTTTTTCTATGAAATTCAATTATTCTAGTGAAAGGTATCTATTTCTATTGAATATTCCATCATTTTTACTGAAAATTCATCTCTTCAGTTGAAAATTAATTTTTTGAACTGGAAATTTAACTATTCAATTTTTAGTTGACAATTTATCCTTTTTAGTTGAAAATTCATGTATTTTGTTAAAAAATCGTATTTTTTGGCAATATTCTTGTGGGTTGAACATTCAAGTATTCCAGTTAAATATTCATCATTTTAGTTCAAAATTTATCTTTTTGGTTGAAAATAAAACTGCTTGGTTGATAGTTGAACTCTTTTGTTAAAATTTTATCTTTTTTGTTCAAAATTCAATTATTCTAGTCAAGGATTCATTTTTCAGAGAGAAATTCATTTTTGGTTTAAAATTCATCTATTCCAGTTAAAAACTAGTCCTTTTTTGTTGATAATTTTTCTATTAATATGAAAATGTAACTATTTCTATTGAATATTCCATCATTTTAATTCAAAACTCATCTCTTCGGTCATATGCAAATTTTTTTTCTGAAAATTTAACTATTCAATTTTTAGTTGACAATTTATCCTTTTTCGTTGAAAAGTCATGTATTTTGTTGAAAAATCGTCTTTTTTGGCAGAGAATAATTCTTCTTCTTGGTTGAAAATTCAAGTATTCCAGTTAAATATCCATAATTTTACTTTAAAATTGATCTTTTTGGTTGAAAATAAAACTCCTTGGTTGACAGTTGAACTCTTGTGTTAAAAATTATTATTATTTTTGTTTAAAATTCATATATTCCAGTTGAAGATTCGACATTTCAGTTGAATATTCATCACTTTGGTTAAAATTCTGTTTGTGAAAAATTAATTTTTTTAACTGAAAATTTAACTATTCCGTATTTGGTTGAAAACAGATCTCTTTAAGATGAAAATTTAACTTTTTTCTTGAAAATGGATTTTCTTAATAGAAAATTCATCTATTTGGTTGAGAATTCATGTATTTTGTTGAAAAATCGTATTTTTTGTTAAAAAATTTATCTTTTTAGATTAAGATTCAACTATTTGGTTAAAAATTCATCTATCTTGTCGAAAACGCAATATTTTTACTTGACAAGTTAGGAATTTGAAGCGGATTAAATTGACATTAATATCGTGCCCACATTGATTTACCTAAATATGCACTGAATTTTGAGTACAAGAACATGCCTCCTCAGAACCAAATTTCACTTAAAAGAGCAGGCTAAAGTTTGTACCCTAGAAATTATGTTTTGGGGATGCCTCCTGAGTATTTTTACCGAATATGAAAACAATTGTTTTGCCCCCTTTTAAAATAACTCGATATTTGTTGTTTTTTGATCGATTTCTGTGATTTTTTTCGAAAGGAACAAATAACAAGAAAGTTTTCTCTGATAAAATCTTTCAATTTTGCGTCCAAAAAAAGATCCCACGTGATTAATATTGATTGACTTTCCCCTCCCTTTTAGAGTTTGAAAAATGTGTAAAAGACTTTAGTTTTGTTTGAATTTTACGTTTTTGGTTTGTTTTACGTAGAACCTCTAAACAGGAAAAAAAAGTTGATAAATTTCTGAACAATTAAAAAAAAATAAGAATGTTCTAGCATAAACAGTTCTAAAGTTATGACGTCTGAAAGAGATTTTTCCGTCAAAAATTGTTAAGTCTTTTCCTTTTTAAATAATATCTTGTCCCCTATACATCCTACATGAAAGTTGTATGAAAATGAATTAAAGCAAATTAAATTATCTTTAAAACTAAAAAAAATAATTGATTCTAGCTCCGACAAAACACCAGTTATAGTCTCTTATAGAAGGCTACTTTTTGTGGAACCTTATTATAGATCGCATTTTTTATTTGAAACTTATTTTGTGTATATTGCATCACTAGTTTTCACTATTTTCTTTAATGCTTGTGCTTGGAATAGAAAATTATCAGAAGTCAAGGTTTAAAAATCATCATTGAAAAAATCTATAGATCCATTAGTTTTACTTTATATATTTCTAATGTATTAATACAATAAATGAGTTTTATCATGGTATTAATAAATTAGAAATTCATTGTGCTGTTGCACTGAAACAAAACAGTTACAATAATTCGATTATTCAACTTTTAAAAAGAATTCCATAAATAGCAGTCTGCTATGAGAGACTTTAATTGATGTTCTGTAAGAGCTAGAATCAATTTTTTTTTAGTTTTAAAGATAATTTAATCTGCTTTAATTAATTCTTATACAACTTTCATGTAGGATGTATAGGGGACAAGATATTATCAAAAAAGGAATAGATTTAACGTTTTTTCACTGAAAAATCTCTTCGAGACGTCAAAGCTTCAGAACTATTTATGCTAGAACATTCTTCTTTTTTTCAAATTGTTCGGAAATTTATTAACTTTTTTTTTCACTTTTGAGAAGCTTCAAGTAAAATTAAGCAAAAACGTAGAATAAAATATCGAGTTATTTTAAAAGGGGGCCTAACGATTTTTTTCATATTCGGTAAAAATACTAAGGAGACATCCCCAAAACATAATTTCTAGGGTGCAAACTTTGGCCTGCTCTTTTAAGTGAAACTTGGTTGTGAGGAGGCGTAAGACAAAATAAAAAATCTTATGAATTATTATTCAAATTATCAGACTTTAAGAGATAAATTCAAGAAATGGTTGATTATTTTTTAAGTATTAGTATATTATAGAATCAATTGATGGTGCTAATAAATTTAGGAACATCTCGTAATATTATTCGTCAAAGCTTTCTAAATTAAACATATTAATGGAATCTTTAGAAACTGAAAAAGAAAACATTATTTATAATAAACTCGCGAAACTGTATACTGTGAAATAAATTTCTGTAGGATGTCGATTAATTAATCAAGCTGATGCTTATTTGAGGCTAATCCTTTTTTCAAGGTTTGGTAAATAATGGCAATTTCGTATAAAAATCTAGAAAAATGTAAAACGGAAAAAAGATAGAAAATTGAAAACAGAAATCTGTTAAAAAGTAGGGCATGAAAACCCTGAACGTGTACAAATAATGTGTAGCCCATTCATACATTGTGACAATATCACCTTCTTCTTGTTTCAATAGTGTTAAGAATCTTAGACGATCGCTTTATTTTTTGAAATTTTTCTATTTTTTATGTTTTCCATTTTTATAACTTTTATTTTATTATTATATACAGTCCTAAGTCAATTTATTTTTTTGTATCAAGCAATTGGTGGCTTTCCACTTTTGAATTAGGAAATATATCGACTAATCGAATTAGTAATTTCATACTAATTTTTAATGATTTACTTTTCGCCAATCGAATCTGTAAAATTTTTCCAGTAATTAGTTAAATTTTTTCAATTTAGATTTAGAGAGACATCAATGTATCTTTTGCGGAAGGAAAAAGCTATACAATTAAGATAACATTCGTTAGGCGCTCAAGTTCATGTTTATTCAAGCTGATACTCATTCAAGGCAACTAATTACACACTTTGCTAAATATTTTGCACATATGGCCATTTTTAAATTACTAAATACAGTCGGATAGTTCATATTTTTTCTCCATTTTTCATGTATATCGCCCTAAAATTTGTTTCGATCCACGAACAAATAAATTCATTTTTTAAAATCATTTTTGGAGGTTTCGCATGCCTCATGACTCTCCATAAGAAAATAGACGTTTTTGTAAATTTGATTTATTCGGAATCGTCAATATTAGGTGGATCGAGTCAAAACTGAACATTTTTCTTGACAATTATCTATAGAATACAAAAGAATTAATATTTTTCAAATATCACCCCCGTAAGTCTGTATTATAGGGTCCCGAAAAACCCCCATAACTGGAAAATTGATTCTTGCGAGTTTTTGGCGCTGATTGTGATTTTTTTGCCGTTTGTCAAATACAAATCAGTTTTAATACATTAAATACTACATTCTACTAGTAACGAGATGTTTGCATAAACTTAAAAAAAAATTTATTATTGTTTTTGGCAATTTTCTCTTAGAATAGAGTTAGAAAGTCGCATGATTTTTCGGAATTCATCAACTTGTTTTCAACCTTTTAATTAAAGTGAGGTAATAATTATTTTAAGGTAACGAACGTAATTGTTTAAATAATTTATTATTACTTTTAGTAATATTCTCTCTGAATAATGCTAGAAATTTGCAGTTTTTCTAAACCTTCCCACCTTTTGTCCACTTTTCAGTTAGAATGGGGTTATAATAAATTAGAATTACTGACAATTATTGTTTAAACAATTTATTATTATTTTTAATAATATTCTCTTCGAGCAATGCAAGAAAGTGATCATAATTGATGCAACTTAACAAACATAATTGTTCGAATAATTCATTCTTTTTTATAACTAACTTTTCTCAGCGTCATGCTACAAAGTTTTAGTTAGGACAAAAAATTAATATTTTTTTTTATTAATTTGAACTTCTTGAAGGAAAATTTATATTTAATATGATCCATGTAGAAAACTAGGACAATATTTAAAATATCTATTTTATTTCAGAAAAATATATTCACAAACAAAAAAGAGATTGTTCAAGAACCTTATAGAAATCATCTGAGAGAAGATAGTTATAAATAATATTAAACGGTTTTTAAAATTAGGTTTCTTAAACTGCAATAATTTCTACCTCGCTCTAACTCAAAGGTGGACAAAAAGTTGAATATTTAAGAAAAACCCCAACTTTCTAATATTGTTTAAAGAGAATATTATTAAAAATAACAATAAATTGTTTAAACCATTATGATTTTTAACTTGAATTATTGATTAGCTCACACTAATTGAAAAGGTGAAAATAAGTTGAAAATTCGAAAAATCCGCGACTTTCTACCAATTGTTTAAGAGAAAATAGTTATAAACAATAGCATATTGTTTAAACAACTATTTTTGTTAACTTGCAATAATTATTACCTCACTCTAAGTAGAAAGTAGACAAAGTGTTGAAAATTCCAGAAAAAAACCTCAACTATCTAGCATTACTACAGGAGAAGATAGCTATAAACTAATGATAATTCGTTTAAACAATTAGGTTTGTTTAACTGCAATTATAATTACATCTCTCTAACTGAAAAGTGGGCAAATAGTTGCATATTTCAGAAAAAACCGCAACTTTCTAGCATTATTCTAAGAGAAAATTGCTAAAAACAATTAGTAATTGTTTAAACAATTTATTTAAACATCCAATTATCAGTAGAAAAAATATTTTTATGTTTAAGAAGGAATCGGTATTTAAAAAACCGCAAAAAATCATGATTAGCGCCAAAAACTAGTAAAAACCAAATTTTCACTCATGGGGATTTTGGGGAACCTATAAAACAGACTTATGGGGGGTGATATTTAAAAAGTAATCATTCATTCATATTCTGTAGCTTATTGTGAAGAGAAATGTGAATTTTCAACTCGATTTAGCTAATATTGACGATTCCGACTAAAATATAGAAAAACGTCTTTCTTCTTATGGAAAATACGCGTTTTTTCAACAACAAAAAACGCATTTATTTTTTTGTGGATTCGACAAAATTTGCGAGGGATATGTATGAAAATTTGAAAATCGAAAGCAGAAGTTCGTTGAAAAGTAGGGCATCAACACCCTGAATGTGTATAATTAAGTTGTAACCTTTTGATACATCTTCATTTCAAGATGGTAAAGTTATTATTTTTCTTAACTTTGGTCAAAGAATTTTTTATTTTTATAACCTTTTTTTGATTATTATATACAATCCTAAATAAATTGATTTATTTATATTAAGCAATTAGTTGCTTTCCACTATTAAACTGGAAAATACCTCAACTAAATGAATTAGTAATTTCCTACACATTTTTTGTGGCTCACTTTTCGCTGATCGAATCTGTAAAATTGTACTCATAATTAGTTGAATTTTTGCAATTTTGATTTAGAGACACCACAAAGTATCTTTGGTATAAGGAAAAAAGCTATACAATTGAAATATCCTTCTTTAGGCACTCAAGTTCATACTTAATGAAGCTAATGCTTATTCAAGGCAAACAATTTTTCAAAAGATTGCTAAATAATTGCAATATTTTATATGGGAATGGAAAAAAATAAAAAAAAAAAAAAAAATTTAATCGAAAATAGTTCTCTGTTGAGAAGTAGCACATGAGGTCCCTGAATATGCATAATTAATGTATAGTCCATATTGATCCGCTATAATTTTTAAATCGTAAAAAACTCTTATTTTTCTTAACTTCGTTCAAGCAATCACAAGACCATATTTTTGAAAATGGAAACAGACTAGGTCAAGATAAAAATTTTTCAATATAGCCTTCTCATTGTTTTCGATGAGTTAAAAATGTCACATCATCGTGTTGTTATATTAAACTTTTCTATTTTTCTCGCTTTCAATGTTTATAATTTTTTTAAATTATTATATATAATAAAAAGAATAGTTTTACACTATTGAATTAAGTAATATCTCGACCACTTTCGAGAGTACATTGCAACAAATTTTATTTGATTCAAAGGAATCATTTCCTTTCTTTAAGATGATGATATTAAATCAATTATTTCTGGAACTTTAGCTGCAGTACTTCAATATAATCAAATAAATATATTATTTTATATTAATCAAATATCTGATAAATGATTTTTTTAATTTAAAGAAGGAAAAAGCGTCATCGTTTAAAATAAAACAAATTTTTACTTCTTTTTAATAAAGTCAAATAAACAATTTCGCAAATCTAAATATACTTTTTGTCTGGATGTAGATGACAAAGCCTTTCGTTAAAAAAAAATTATATAAAAAAATTCCTGAAATTTTTAATTATAGTTGAAAGTTCTGTTATTCAAGCCGAGTTGTAAATCTGCAGGTGGAGCTTTGATAAGAACCAATGTTTTTCGTGCACCTCTTTTGTACTAAAGATAAAACGCATTGAATAAAGGGGTCAAGTTTATAAAAGTTTAAGGTTGGTTCGTTTTGAAGGTTACTGACCCAAAAATCTCAGTATATATGGCCACGCCTCAGCATTGAGACATCAGTACAAAAAAAAGTAGACACATTGTTTTATCTGTTAAAAGTATCACTTTCTGATTTTTCTGTTACCTTTTCATTTTCTGGTATATTTATGTACGTATACGACCATAATGAAGTTCTTCATCCTTGCTTTGGTGGCAGTTTCTGTCGGTGAGTATAAGTGAAGAAATTAAAGTAATTAAACGATTTTCTTATGATTTCCTCCTATTCAACGATGTTTTTAATGTTATCGAAATTAGCACATAATTAATTAGGAAACCACGTCTCAAAAATGTGAAAATTTACTATTTTCCTCGCATTGCAAGCTGCTTTAATTTTTTCAACTTCACAACCATTATTATTTTACAAGGCGAAGAAGAAAATATCATCACAAGTGAAAATAGGATAACTTCAATACAGAAAAGATATCTTATTTATCATGGGTTGAAAAATTATACTTTGCTTATTCACTTTTTTGGCAATATCGATTATTATAGTACCTCCAAATGCACCCAGAAAAAGAATTAATATTAAATCCATAAAATTATTGTATAATCCGTATTCGTACCAATATTTTCTTGATTAAATGATATGTTTTCCGTGTGCAAATTCATATTTGCCAACAAATCTTACCAAAAAAATCAAGGAAACAACATACTTTACAAACTCTTTCAAAAGCGGTTTCTGTTTCCAATTTTGTAATTTTTACGAGAGAATATTGTATTGAATTAATAGTTTGGAAAAGTAATGAATATTTACGAAATTATACTAAAATCATCAAAGTTATTTTATTTAGATTGTTTTACAGAGACAGGAAACATTTTTATTATTAATATAATATTTATTTTTGAAATTTTAAGGTCTCTCAGAATGCTTAGATTCTGTCAATGTGCCGGAAAAGACTTATACCGCAAAAGAAATATTAAACGAATTTTTCAATATAAAGGATGAGGATATGAACCAAAAATGCGACTTAGTTGACAAAAACGAACAATCTAGGTGGATGAAAATAGAACAAGCCATTTCAGGCCTTCAACTCGCTGTGCTAGCTCAACATAAAGAAGACCCAAAAAAATTGGAAAACTTGAACGATGCCGATAAATACATGGCGCAAATAAATGTCATCAAAACAGCTCTACCATGTGCACCAGAAGCGAAAGTGATGGAAATTCTTGCATTCTATAAGCAGCTTCAGCACCAGTAAGTTTCTTCAATATTTTACACAATAATTTCGCACTTCATTTTTAGTTACGGTATTTAAATTTGCAATTTTATATAAGATATAAACATTTTTCAAATGAAACGTTTCTTTATTTTTAGACCAACAATGCCGCAAAATAGTTATACCCCTAAGGGTGTAAGACCACAAATTCCACAAAATAGTTTTACCCTGAAGGAAGTATTGGAAGAATATTTTAATATAAAGGATAAGGATTTGAATGAAAAATGTGACAAAGTTGACA
>CAKNWT010312698.1:0-19008 GCA_932066315.1 Andricus coriarius | reverse complement strand
AGAAAGTGGTACTTATCTCTAAATTCTAAAATCACAAACAGCGGATTCGTAAAAAACGCGATATCACAATCTAAAACAGTGGATTCGCAAGAAACGCGATATCATATTTTAACAGTTTTTACAATCTAAAACAGTGAAATCATATAAAGAAATACACATTCTTATAATCTGTCAAGAATCTAGTATTTTCCAAATTATTATAAACATTTAAGTAGCACTTAAATTTCTTAAAAAAAGAAGTAAATTCCTTTTTTTAGTCGAATAGAGAATTCAAGTGAATTGAAGCGTGTGTAGTATTTTCTAAATTATTATAACCAGCTTAGTATCACTTAAATTTCCTCTAACAAATATTACATTCTTTTCTAAATTAAATATAATGTTATTTTTAAACAACGTAGTTTCCACAATACCTTGTTGGCAACAACATTTTTGTTTAAACTTTATCAAATTTAAACAGTGGCCTCTTTTAAGACATATCTCTTAATTCTAGAATCACAAACAGTGGAATCGTATAAAGAATTACAAATACTTATAATCTAAAACGAATCTAGTCTTTTCCAAATTATTGTAGATAACAATAAGTAGCACTTAAATTTCTTAAACAAACAATTAAATTCTTTGCTGAGTGAAACATACAATTCAAACGAATCTATTATCTTCTAAATTATTATAATCAGCTGACTAGCACTCAAATTTCTTATACAAATATTTAAATTCTTTTTTAAATTAAATATGTTATTTTTTGAACGGCGTAGTTTCCGTAATACGTTGCTGACAAAAATATTTCTGTTTAAAGGTTATCAAGTTTAATCCAAGGCCTCTTGCCTTTTTCTTTAAGACATATCTCTTAATTTTAGAAACACAGACAGTGGAATCGTAGAAAGAATAACAAATTCTTATAATCAAAACGAATCTCGTATTTTCCATTTCGTAAAAAAAACTAAGTAACACTGAAATATCTTATAAAAAGAATTACATTCTTTGCTTCGCCAAGCATATAATTCAAGTGGATTCAAACGAATGTAGTATTTTCAAAATTATTAAAATCTGCTGACTAGCACTGCAATTTCTTACAAAACGAATTAAATTTTTGTTTTTTAGTCAAATATAGAATTCAAGAGAATTGAAACGTGTTTTAGAACTATGAACTCCACGCCGCATTGATTAGGCCTTCGGCGTTGGGCTGCTGCATTTGATTATTAATATTATTATTGGGTTGAGATTCCTCCTTTCGCCATATTTCTCCATCTTGAAGAACCATAAAAGTCTCTTTTTGGAATATTTGCAGAACCAGGTCATTCTCTAGCAGAGTTCCATCACTTTCGGGTAGCAATCTCGTGCCCGTAATATTCATTTTCATGTTGGACTTTAAAATTATCTCAGCAATCGTAACATTCTGTAGCATAACAAACATCTTTTTATTCCTGTTGCAGGACCAGACTTTAAATAACTGTGACATCTGAAAGAAATTAAAGTTATAAACATTATAATAAAAACTCAGCAATTGTAAACTTTAAAATTTTCTACACCTAACATTTCAATCTCAAAACTTTCGAAATTCCAAAATTTTGAAATTGGAACCATAGGAATTCTGAAGATAAGAAAAATTAAATTAACAAATTGCATAAATAGAAACTATCAAAGGAATACTTTTCATGCGATTCTGTAAAGAATGCAGGAAAATGAGATACACATAGAATAAGAGACTTACAGAATCCACGTAACTTCAGCAGCTGTTGAAAGACCATTTTCTTCTCAAAATAATAGCTGGTTTGCTGCGGGGGAGAAGACGCTCCATTTTTTTTCTTTTAGAGAGCAGAATTTCCAACCAGGAAAAAACACGTTCACTAATTCACTTGTTAAAATATAATATATGTTATTACGTCTTTTTGAATATAACCGCAAAAATCTCGTGTCGTGGCTTCGATGTTCTAAACAAAGCATTTGCGCCATCAAACATTAAACAAGCGAATTACAATGTGGTTAACTTTTTGACAAGCCACTTGCAAACTGAATTACACATGTTTTGTGAAATTACAAAAGGAACAGAAAATTACAGAAATCCACTAATAATTTCCCCAAGTGGTGCTATTTTACTACTTCGTATTCCTTTCCATTCCAGTGTAATTTTACCCTATTTATGACTGGTCTTTTATGTCCAATCACTCTTAGTGTTATTTTACATTTTTCTGGTAATTTTTCGGGACTTTTGTAAATTTCCTTCAGAATTAAACACAGATTCGCACGATACTGATAAAATTACAGTGCTTTTATTGAGAACATTTTACACGCCAAAACGTAAATTTACTTGGAATTTTTTACAGTGTAGTATATTTTAGTACCAGTTTCTGTCTTGTTTAGTTTGTTAACTTCAGATTGATAAATGATCTGAGATAGCGAACTAAATAGATTCAGAGAGTCAATTGTTTCAATTGTTCCAAACTTCAATCTTACCAGAAAAAAAATAGATGAAAAGACCAGGATTCGGAACGTTTTCGGTTAGACCAGTCCGGGTGCGGACTGGACACTTATAACTCTTATTATATTCTTATATTATTTGAGTAAATCGAAGAATTTAAGTTATCCGACTAAATCCATGAATTCAAGTAATTCGACTAAATGGAAGAATTCAAGTAATTCGATTAAATCGAAGACTTCAAGTAAATCGAAGAATTCAAGCAATTCAAAAAAATCAATTAATTTGAAGAATTTTACTAAATCGAAGAATTCTAGTAATTTGATTAAATCGAAGAATTAGAGCAATTAGCCGAATTCAACTGAACCGAAGAATTGAAGTAATTGGATTAAATCGAAGAATTCCAGTAATTCGAAGAATTCAAATAATTCAAGGAATTTTATTAACTTGAAGAATTCAGGTAATTCGAGTAAATCGAAAAATTATAATAATTCGAAGAATGTAATAATTCGAATAATTCCAAGAATTCAAGTAATTTCAAGAATTCGAGTAAATTCTGAACACAAGGATTTCATATGGCGGCCAAAATTTTGAATAATGTTTGGAACTGGATGAAATTGTCCGTACATAGGATTTTGGAGTCACTGAATCCGAATCAAGTGTCAGATTTTCGAAACTCAAGATAACGGATCCAACGAGGCGGCCAAAATGAAAAAATGTTTTGAACTAGATGAAATTGCCCGCACATAGGTTTTTGGGGTCGCTGAAACCGAATCTAGTGTCATATTTTCGAAATTCAAGATGGCGGATCCAATATGGCGTCAACAATTTAAAAATGTTTAGAGCTGGATGAAATTGTCCGCGCATAGGTTTTTAGGGTCGCTGAATCCGAATCTAGTGCCAAATTCCCGAAATTTAAGATGGTGGGTCCAATATAGCGGTAAAAATTTTGATTTTTTTTGTCATATTGGATCCGCCATCTTGAATTTCAAAAATCTGACACTAGATTCGAATTCAGCGACCACAAAAACCTACGTATGCTTAATTTCATCCTGTTCCGAAGATTTTTACAAATGTTGGCAGCCATATTGGATCCGCCATCTTGAATATCGAAAATTTGACACTAGATTCAGATTCAGCGACCCCAAAAACCTATGTACGGACAAATTCATCGAGTCCCAAACATTTTTCAAAATTTTTACTGCAATGGTGGATCTGCAATCTTGAATTTTTTGAAAATCTGACACAAGATTGGGATTCAGCGACCCCAAAAACTTATGTACAGCCACTTTCACCACTATTCGTTGGAATCTGAGTGAAGCGTACACGGAGTTTTTGTTGAAAAATTGCCACTCCTTAATTATAATAAAGTACAAAATTTAGTTTTCCTTAAACATATTAAATTAATCATCACATAATTGTTTAAAAATTATGTTAACGAACTCTCTGCCATTACGCAATAGTTACAACAAACTTTTCAAGGCCTCAAAAATTGAACTGCTTTGAATATGCGTATTCAAAACTATAATTTATAATTGAAATCATAGAAATTTGAAAGGTGATAAATATTATTAGTAAGTATTATATTATTATGTAAAACGAGTGACATTCAGAGCCATTGGATACATTTTCATACCACAAAATTTTTATGTCAGTCTAAAGGAAAATCAGTGTCATTTTTACCATTGGAAGTAAAAGAATGTTAATATTGTAAACCTTTAAAGATAAAGATAAAAAGATTCGAACAACAGGCTTCTTAAAATTTATTTATTTTAATCTAAAGTGCAAAACTCATAACTTAAGAAGAAATTATAAAGATTTTCCATGCAAGAGGAAAAACATCATGCGAAAGGCAATTTCGTATAATGTGAGACTGAAGAATGCTAGAAAACTTTAACGTTGAACTAATAGAAAAAGTCGCAAGGCAAAGAACAAGCGAGAAGGGAACGAAACATAGGATTCAATGTGGACAGAACTAGAGATCCTCAAGGGAGAGTTGAGACGCGGGATACTCAAATTCTGATTGGTGCCGCTGTACCGGAACTTACTATTCTAAAAATGATGCCATTTTTAAAAAGTGTTCATTCCACAAGAGATTTAATACAAAATAAAGAGAATATCATTGAATTAAACATTTAAAATTAACGAAATGTAAGTAAAAATCACTTTCAGGCACATATATTATACAAATTTCGATAAATAATATTGGTTAAATAAATACATTTTGTAGGTTGGAAGCAAATCTTTAGTTCTTAAAGGTTATACATACAAATAAAGTAAAAATAAATTGTAGGAAATGATGAAGATTTAAATGATGAAATTTCATACATTCATATTCTGAAAATAATAATAATAATAAATATCAGATGCGAAATATACCTGTAATTAAAGTTGTTGCAAAAAAAGTTTTGCTTTGACCATATATTATTTCACTTTAATAAATAAAAGAGTGTTTATACATCATAAGCACATGATTTGTCAGTTGCTTTCCAATTTGCTCGGTCGACATTCTGAATCCACAATTCTCGAAGTTTTTGCAAAACACTTATATCTCACAAAAATATTGTCAATATTTTTCTTTGGAAAGTAGGTTATAGACAACCTCTTTTTCACTTCTTCATTAATCACAAAATTCGCATATCACACTTCACACAACACAGCTTCAATATAAATAAACTAAACGAAATAGTTTATAATAAATAATGGGTCTGCATTACACAGTTTCCATTTTTTAATATTTTTTCTTAAATACGAAAATTTCTCGATGCTACACGCCATTTTTCAAACTTTTCGCGCCGCAGTGAAATATCAAGTTCCGGTACAACGGCGATCATTGGAGGGGGAAACGTGACTCAACTCTCCCTTGAGGATCTCTAGACAGAACGAATGAAGGGGAGATTATTGTATATAATTTTGTGGTTCATAAAGGCTTAAAGAGTTTTCTTCAACCAGATCTTTTCAATTTACATGCTGAATACTGATTTTCATTAGTTAAATTAAAAATGGATGAATTATCAATATGAGCTGCAGATGTATAAAAAAATAATGATATTTTTTATTTGAGAAAATATTTCATAACTACTCTTTCGCCTTTTGAAAGATTAGACATTGTTGTCGACAATGCTAGAATTATGAACGACAGCTTTTGGGAATTGGAAAAATTAAATTATTAAAACATTCCAAAACGGATCTTTCGACATTCATATCATTCGGCGCGGCAGAATAAAAAAGAATGCCAATAATGTTGTGTAATACAATAATGCATTTAATCTATTAATTACAGTGATAACAATATAATTTGTTATTACACTCGCAAAGCGAGGCAAGGTTTCCATGCCCCTACCCCCTTTTCCTTGCAGTCCGCTCACCAATGTAAAGTCGACCTTCAAATACATTCGAATAACAATCTCTTGAACTCTTACTACGAAATATAGCAAATAAGAAATAATATAGTTTTGTTAGCTTAATTATATTGAAATCGATTAATTATAAAAATCTCAAATGGATTAGTGTGCGTATTCGAGTTTGAAAATCAATTTTTCCAGCGTCCTAGTGTGTATTTTCCTAAAGGCTTATTTCCGGAGGTTATTTTTTTCGTGATCTTAGAGCTACTTAATTATTTAGGTGAATTTTGGAAAAATTAACGAAAATTTTCTTCAAAAAGTTGCGTCTTGGGAAAACAATTTGACATAATTTTATTTTATTCATGTTGGCTTGTAGTGCAATCTGCAGTCTTATTTTGTTTATATGTCCTTACATGTAACAGAAAATTATTTCGCAAATTAAAGGTTCCGTTATATACAAGTATGGGAATTTTCGTCAAATGTCGCGTTACTTCTGTATAAGATTAAAATTTTATAATATTTCCAACTCTGCCAATTTACAAAATATACAGTTACAGAATGTAGATTTCATACTATCCAGAATGATACCAAGTTTCTGCAATTTCCTACAATCTCAATTTGAGTTTTACTGTAGTTTCTTTTTTCTAATCTCCTGAACTTTTCTAAAATTATTCATTTCTTTGAGATATACTGCTTCAAATTCCTCTGAAAATGCATTTCCTCTGCAAATCCTTAATGCATCGGACACCCGTTTTTTCGTATCGCGACAGTTGTCATCGAACCATGGTTTACGTTTAAAATAAATGAAATTAAAGTCCCTCCTCCGCACACCTGATTCGAATACGACCTTTGTCGAAGAGGCGAACTCGTCTACTTTAGTGTTATCGGAAAACAGCTCTTTTAAATCAAAAGCATAGAAATTATTCTCTGGAATTGAAAGTGTCAGTATCACAGTCAGAATAACAGGAAGATGGTCAGAGAGAAAAACTAGACGTAAGGCATGACAGTCAGAAAAGTGGTGGAGGCCTTTCATAGAGCACCATACAAGATCTATTGCACTTGATCTTTAGAAACCCATAAATGAGAAATTTGCAGAGGAGTCGCTAAGAGCGGCTATTTAGGAGAACAAGTTCATTAACCCCCGTAGAATTCACAAACTGTTTTCCCCTAGAATTGGAGAATTTATTTCTAGATGATCTTCCTGGTTAAAAGGTGATAGTGCAATCAAAAGCTTCAGGATCAAATCGGTTATTGAACAAGACATGAATAAAACAAACTCTGTTTGAGCAGTAATGGAAATTTAAATTTTTTAGCAGCATTTTCAGTAAGTTAAACCAAAACTGTTTCTCAAGCAATTAAACCTTTTTCTTTAAACTTTAAAAAAGTGTGCAGGTATTTCAATGAGAAGGTGTTCCTTAAGGCCGACAGAGCCTCAAGTAAATAAGCTTCCTCTTTAATCTAAAATAAAAGCAAATTTAACAATCACTTAAAACGTAGAGATTTGGTCAATTTTATAATATTTTATAGTAAATTTCTTCTTTTTATCTAAGCCGAGATTGCGAGCGAAGCGCGTAATAGGAATGTATTCGCAAAGCGGGCAAATTTTTTTTATGAATATTAATAAAAAATAAGTACAAAATAATGTCAGGTAATGAAGAATGGTTTTATTTATCGCATCAACAACAGATATTGAAATCTATACATGCATCAAATTAATTTTACTTTTCACAAAACATTATCGTACGTTTTGATCCGAGTTCGGTTTACATCACGAAACTGTTTAAAGTTCATGTCTGAATCCTCTACGATTCTCAGGCGGTACATAATAGTTTACAGGATAAATTCTCTCCTCTTCGTCGTCCATAATGAATATATCGTGTACGGAACTTGCGTTTACCATAACTCGTACGTGCGGTACACGATAAACTGCACGAACCCAATAATGCCGGTCAAGTATTGAAACGATGAAAACATTATCATTTGATCTTATTCTACCAAAAGGTCGGGCTAAAGGGATATAATGACCAGTACTATTTGTCGTTAGAAGATAAGCAGGAAACGGCCCACCCCCAGGTAATTGATTAAGCCTTACATTTTCAGGCAAGTTGGTTTCAGTGGGTGTAGTGGGTCTGGTGGGTCTGGGGGATCTAGGGGGAGATGGTGGTGGTGTAAACCGCCCTGCTCCTAACTCTGTAAGAAGAAATAGAAATAGCTGCAATAAAATATTTATATAGAGCGAATAATACAGGGAAACGTATTCAATATAGTTGACTCTCTTTTATTTGTTTTCTAGGTGTACCCTATCGAAAAATTGATTGGGGTCAAACTTCGTCACACAGTCATCCTATATTGGATGGTAATTTATTGAGAAAAATTGTTATCGTTTGTTCCACACGTCATCTTGTAACTCTTTATTTAATATCAGTTAAGGAAATTTGGTCTACTATAGTTTCTCAAAAAGTATTTCAGCCCCTTTCAGGCTTATCATAATTTTTGAAAAAATAATTATTTGAAAGTCTCAAATATATATTTTTTATTTTCCAGAACGTGTATTCAATCATCTTACATAAGATACAAACAAAATTTGAGTTTTGATACCGAAAAACTAACGCCTTATGGTTACGCGTATTTGACTGAATTCAGGCAAAAGTAAAGTGGAAAAATACATGAAAAATAGTTCTATTCACAATTTAAAAAATGCAAATAGAGAAAGAGAAAAGAGAAGGAAAGTAACATTTAAACCCCTTTTTTATTTTTGCTAGAATCTTTACAGACTTTAGAAAAAAATATTTATTGTGAAAGTTTTTCTTTGCGTAGAGGCGTAAAATTCAATTATGCATTGTAAGGAACAGGGTTTTTAGAATGATCCATTTCGAAAGGGAGGTAGGTATGATACAATTGACAGTATATTTAGAATGATAGATATTATATAATAAGATATTATATTGTCACACTTACCGAAAAAAGTAAGGAAAGCAGCAAAGCTCAAGAACAGCATGATAGCGAAATTCATTTTTTCTGAATATGGAGAAAACTACTTAATCGAAATCATGTATATATATACTATTCGCTATCGCATTACTCTTTCTAAATTAGGTCATATATTCACATATAAGATGGAGTGGAGACGTGGAAATTATTCTAGTCAGATATCTGGAATTCATAAATCTTTTTTTTCTCATTCACAGTCCAACCTTGAAAGCACGTGCATAATTCCTAAGCAAATTAAGTCAACGAACTGTCTACAGTTATGCAATTTTCTGTTAGACTAAGCATTTTCGAATAAGTCTTTTCTATGATTCAATTTATCACAGCGATATCTCAAAACAATTTTTAGCATTTCTTTTAAATTGTGAATCCGACTTTTAAATTTTGTTGACATGAGCTTCGATGTTAAAAAAAGTTGGTAAAACTGCATACAAGATCGGTCCCCTTCCATTTAATTAAAACTCACATATTTTGTGTTTTTTTTTTTCATGCTAAACACGAACCGGGCCGAAAAAATTGTCGCTCTTTTACCGTTTTCGAGCTATCAAGCTTTTTACTTTCGAAAATGTCGATTTACTTCTGTTTTTTGAAAAGCATTGAAATTACCTATTTTTCACGCTGAAAACAGATTGTCCCCATCCTTAACTCTCGTACTCCTCCCACCCCAACTTCCAATCAAAAATCATAAGAAGAGGCTCGGGGGTGCCTCCGAGTCGGAAATTCTTTGGCGGCGAGAGAGGGTATTCATTTAAGGCGTGAAAGCACCACCAGCAGCGTAGCGGAATATGATTGTGATTTAAATGTATAAAAAAATCACTGTGATCTGAAGCTGCACTACGTGTTAAGGACTGTGACACATATTTCAACATTTGGAAGCAGACCTGCAACGCTCTACAAACGGGGAATCTTCCATTTCAATTTTTCTCCTTTTCTTAGCTTTCCGTGATATTTAATTTAAAAATGCCTACGAAAACACTTGAGCAACTTATCTCTGAGCGTGCCGCGATAAAAAGTAAGGTGACTCGCTTCAAAAGATTTTGGGACAGTTTCGATCAAGCTACGCGGAACATAAGCATACTTAAAGTGAAATTAGAGAAACTTGAAGTACAAGATGACGCATTTAATATTGTACAAACGGAAATAGAATTACATCCTGCAAATTCCATTGCAGAAGCTCAAGAAAGGGAAGAAGAAACGCGATTTGCCTTCGAGGATAAATATTGTGAATTGGTGGCCTTAGGTAGAGTATATACATTAGCCAACACTTGTCCAACAAGTATTGATAATTTTTGTTATTCAAATTCAGCTTCGAATCAAGGCATGTGATCAACAATCACGATCACTAATGATACGGGATATATTTTGCCAAACATGGAGCTACCGACTTTTGACGGCTCTTTCGAAAATTGGATCAAGTTTCGGTATTCTTTTAAAGCAATCGTCCATGATAGGGACAATCCACAAATTAATAAATACCACTACTTAAATCAGGCATGAAAGGGAGATGCAGCTCGAGTGATTCAGTCGTTAGGGATTTCGGAAGCAAATGACGAGATTGCATGGAAATGCTTGACTGATCGGTACGAGGACTCGAATGCCCTTATTCACAATAATATACGCGCGCTTTGTGAACTTTAAACTGTGTCTAAGGAATATTTTTTGGGATTGCGACAATTTATCGATGACATAAATCATAGTTTGAGTGCATTAAAGTCATTAAGGATAACCCACTGATAATTGGAATACTCTGGTAGTGTACTTGATGAGCAGAACACTAGATTCAAACACTAGACGCGAATGGGACAAGAAACAAACTAATTTCAAGGAAATTCCTAAACTGCAAGATTTTTGGATTTCTCAGAGACTCAAAGTAAATTTCTGCATCAAGCACATATCTGAAAGCAATCCTTAATCCTTGAAAGATTCATGAGGGTATGTATCGTATCCGTGATTGGTAAGAAGGAATGTAAAAGTAGGTCGCGGATAGAAAATGATAAAGTGGCGGATAGAAAATTATGGATAAGAACGGATAAGCGATATGTTTTGTGGAGAACGGATTAAAGATGATAGGTAATGATGGGATTCAAGAGAATAAGAATTGATTAAAACGGATAAATTTTATATCCATGATAGGTGACGAGATCAAATCTAAGTAGTTGGTGGATAGATAAGGATTGAGTCGCAAATGAAAAATAAAGCATTGAAACGTATGCGTATAATAATGGATAGTAATGCACAAAATGGTTATAGAAGGATTAAAATGGATATTTACACTGGATAAGATTATTATTCAAGCGGGTAGATGAATATCCAGCGAACGCAAACGGATTGAAGAGTATAAAAAAGTATTCAAACATATACTTGTGAATAAATGACGGAATCAAAAGGATAAGGTTTCAATATATTTACTTCCAACAGGTATACTGCTGTCGACTCTCTCATGACCTCTGGTTGTGGGCTTTGGTTTCTTGAACGTGGTGATATTTAACTCCCTTCTTATGGGTGTATCGAATATTTTTATGTGTAGGATATTTCTTCTCGGGTGTGATTTCTTCCCCATTATGTCTGTGTCTTCTAGAGCTCTACTGAATACGTATGGATTTGTATTCGTAATCTTTAACGTACTGCACTTCACACGTGTGTTGCTCCAATCCGAGTCTCCATCTAAGTAGGCGTGAGCTTGGGTCTTTCATCTTATAGAGACAAATCAAGGCCTTGTGGTCCGTCTGAATTGTAAGTTTTTTTCCCAAAAAATATTGACGGAGTCGTTTGGCCATCCATACTCCTTTCTGCTGATTGTATAATTTTCTTCTGCCTTGTTTAGTGTCCTTCGTGTAAGCAAGCATGAATTTCTGTTCTGTGGTTGTACTGCACTCAATCCAAAGTTGCATGCATCTGTGATTAACGTAAGTCAGAGGTCTTGCTATACTGGAGAAGTTTGTTGAACAATTTTTTATAGTATCCTTCCAGACCCAAGAAAGACTGAATTTCCTTCACTGTGGTAGATAATCGCTTGAGATGTTGAAAATGCAGTATATTTTTTGGATACCTCGTTCATTGGAATTTGTTGGAAACCTGCACTCATGTCAAAAGCGGAGAAAATCTTCACTTGTTCTAATTGGTCGAGTTAATAAAGTGGAGGGTTAAAGGAAGATTGGGAATGTCTTATGATTCCTTTATCTAAGTTTTTCTGCGTGTCGGCCCAGCTTGATTATTTATGACCCGATAAGTATAGGAAAGAACACTAGCCAATGTCGTGAAAAAAGAGAAAAGTTCTAAAATGCTAGGTTCTTTCTTCCCGGCAGTGGCTTGATTCGAAGTCCTTTTTTTCCGTCTGCGTACATTTTCTAGGTCTAAAACGGGTTCGATGGGCCATTTGTGTGAATTTTCTGATTACCATTCTGGTCCATGCCACTACAGTTCAGATGTCTTTATTTCAGTTGGGGCAATTCCTCTTGAAATGATATCTGCAGGGTTGTCCGGAGATGACACATGGTCCCAAAGTCCTTCCTTGGTGAGATCTTGAATTTTTGTGACCATGTTGGCGATGAAAATTTCCCACCTACGTGGAGATCCTTAAATCTATGCTAAAGTAATTGTTGAATCACACCAGAAGAATGGCCGATCAAATTTTATATCCATTTAAAAAGTAATTTTTTGCGAAAGTTGCACAAGTAAAAGAGCACCACAGAGTTCCAAATGTGGTATACCGAGCGTTTCAATTGGGGCTACTCTCGAATTTGCACACAAAAGATTTACTACGATGTTGCCGTTTTCATTTATTCAGCGGACATAAATTGATGCTCCGTACGCCTTTTTGGAAGCAAAGGAAGATTTATTACACAAAATTAATTGTGGGACATTTATTTCATTCAGGATATCCAGTTGAATCCTAAATTTGATCCACTCAGTGTGCAAATTTTGTGTCAAAGACTCATTCTAATTTAATTTAATCTCCCGAAGTTTCTGAAGAATAATTTTTGCTCGTATGGTCGCGGGACCAATGAGCCCGAGTGGATCAAATATCTGTCAAATGAGCGATAAAATTGTTCTTTTTGCCACCTTTTGTTGCTCAGGAATGTTTACAGAGTACCTAAGTTGATCAGTATAAAAATTCCACAACAACACTAAAGTTTTTGGATCCTTATTTCCTTAAATTGTTCGATCTTCATTCAAAGAGATATTTGAATTAATTACTCTGTCGTCATTCGATGCCCATTTTCTTCATGAGAGGCCGGCTGGTTCCAAAATCGACGTGAGCTCATCCTTGAGCGCTCGTGCTTCGTCGAGAGAGTCTGCACCTGTCAAAAGATCATTCACATAGAAATCAGAGGCTAAGAGCTATTCGTGCGCCACAGAATTCTCTGCAGTCGTCTTTGCTCCTAATTGGCATTAATAGAGCGGTACATCTTGGCAATATCCGCTGAAAGTACAATCTTGTGCTTTTTGTATCGCAGGACGATTGATAAAAGATAAACCTAGACCGTAGGTCCTACGTGCTGAACCTCATTTAAAGATAATCCAGAAGAAGTCTTTGAAGATCCATCGAAAACCACACGACTCTTGGTATTCGTGCTATCGGGCTTCATCACAGCGTGGTGAGGAAGACAGTATGTCGGAAAGTCAGACTCAATTTTGTCTGAAGAAACTTCCGTCATGTCACCCGAGGCTTCGTGTTCGTTCATAAAGTCTTGATACCCCTTTTTGACCTGCGAATCTCTCTAATATGCGCTCTACGGAGTGAAAACGTTTTTTCGCGATTTCGAAGGAATCTCCGAGGTCATTGACTGTTCCGAAATAAGGGACATTGACTACGAATCGTCCGTCCGACGCGCGTTTCGCTGTCGCCTTGAAGTGCTGTTCACAAACATTATTTACATCGAGATCCCTTGTAACTTTATTAGAGTTAATCTGATTTATTTCCCATAGTCTCTCAACCTGATTGTGTTACTGCTGGTTCGCAATCAGATGCGCTAATAAGTGTCTAGGCAGCGCAGCTTAGTTTCGAACTGTCCAAATTTCGATTTAATAACTACATTCGCTCGCCTGGTTAAATTAACTCCAACTTGTGCTACTCCCGAAAATGTCATGTCAACCGTTGACACTGGTAACTCTAGTTTACGACACAAATCCTGCGATATTAAATGTGGTTGTGATCCTGTATCTAATAAAACTCTACACTCATGAAAATTTGCTTACCGATTTTTGATTTCAACGATTGCTGTCGATAGTATGACATACGGGTCTTCATCATCGTCCTTTTCTTAAGATAATCTTACTACGAAAGAAGTTGAGAGGGTATGTGAGGTTGCATTTTCAAGAGGCGATTGTTGTCCTTGTTCGTTTTTCGGGGATTGAGAGTCCCATTCCATGTGCAATAAGGTATGATGTTTCCTAGAGCATTTCCTAAAGGTTTCTAAGTGACAATTTCTATTTCTATGGCCGGGGAAGAGACAATTGAAACACAAATAACACTTCCTAACTATCTGAACTCGCTCTTTCACCGAAAGTTTTTTTTAATTATGGCATGAGGTTTTGTGCATATTACACACGGCAATTTTTCTGTGGTCACGGGCGAAAAAAGATTGACACCAGGTTTCTTAGATTTATTAGGTGCGTTTGTTTTACCCTGAGAGTTCACGGGAGATTCACAAGTATCCGTTTGAATGCTTTCTTATACTCTTCAATCCGTTTGTATCCGTTGAATATCCATCTATCCGCTTGAATAATAGTCTTATCCAGTGTAACTATCCATTTTAATCCTTCTATATGCGTTTTGTGCATTATCCGTTTTAATCAATTCTTATTCTCTTTAATCCTTTCTCTAAAAATGTATTCTCTTATTGTTATAATCCAAAAATCTCTATCCGCAACCTTATCCTCGACGATCCGAGACACACTTTGACATTCGTTAATATCTATCACGGATACGATACTCATCCGTGCCAATCTTTACCTACCTCTTTAATTCGTTCTCCACGAAACATATTGCTTATCCGTTCTTATCCATAATTTCCTATCCGTCACAATATCCTTTTTTATCCGCGACCTACTTTTACATGCGATCTTAACAAGCACGGATAGAATACTTATCTGTGCCAATCAAAACTTATCCTCTTTAATATGTTCTCCATTGAAAGAATTAACTATCCGTTCTAATCCAAAATTTTCTATCCGTCACTTTATCCTTGTATATCCGCGACGTACTTCGATTTTTCTCGTTTTATAACACAGAGATAATCTTAATCCTTGCCAATGATTGCTTATTCTCTTTAATCCGAATCTTTTCTCCACAGAAAGAATTGGTTATCCGTTCTAATATCGCTGCAAAAAATCTGCGACCGTCGACTTTGGAAGGCAATATTTCCGCAGGAAAAAATGTCATGAGGTTCTTATAACGATTACACGATTCTAACACGTTTTCTGAACAAAATGGTGTTTCTGAAATGTTTTTTAAAAATTTTCCTTCAAAGCTGTTAAACAAAATACAAGTCAAAATTTAACTAAAAGAATTTTAAAATGCAGTTTTAAAGCCTTAATCAATTAAAAATTAAAAGCGTTTGATAATTAAGATTTTTTTTGAAAAATATTTTCACTTCATCAACTGTAAACATAAATTAATTAATGATTTTTAAAACTGAACTGTACTTTCAGAATTAAAGCTATTATTAATTTATTTTACAAGCCGATTCGAAATCAGTTCACAATTTTAGAATTTTCATATTTCAACGTTATACATTAAACTGTTTTAACCAGTTCTGGTCACACCTCCAAATACACCACCAGATATTTTTGGCTGCAGAAAATCATGAGTGATGTTGAAACAATACAAAATAGGAAAAAAACGTCTCCGAAGCTTCAGTGATAATTTAACTATTCGAAAAAAATTCTTGAGAAAAAAAACTAAGACAATCGGAAAAAGCGGAAAGCCCGTGGGGTCTGTTGGACCCCATATGACCACAACGGGTTAATTAGGAAGTCTAATTAGTTGAACAAATGTAAATGCCCCGTTGAAACTTTATGAACTATTTTCAATATATATAAGCTGAACACTACTTAAAATAATAGTTACGTTATTTTTATTTTAAATAGTTCAAAAATCCTTACAATGCTTCAATATGTTATTTCAAAATCTTCAAAAATCTAGATGTTGTTTTACATTGTTTTTCATTTCAAATTATTATAGAAAATTTTTAAGAACTTTTAAACAGCTTTTAAAATTATTCGAATTTTCGTAACATTTTTTCAAAATCCTGACAAATAAAAAAAATTTCCTTAAAAGCTTCCACACTCGTCAATAGACAATTTTGTAAATCTTTCTAAATGTTTTCACATATTCTGTTGAAATTTATTTTTTGAAATGAAAAATCATTTACAATTTTCCGAGGAATCTTAAGAAAATGCTTTCCATTCTTTTAAAGCTTTTCACAATTCTCAAAAAGCTTCTAATTTTTTTTTTCGAAATTTGCAAAAATCTATATTTTGTTTTAAATTAGGACGTGGGCTATTTGCACCAAAATTAAGATATGAATAGCTGAACTTTTGGAACACGCAGACACTTCATTCAAATTATTTGAAGTCATTTATAATTTTCTAATAATTTTGAATGATTTAAAAACTTCTAAAAATATCTTCAAATAATTTGAATTTCTTCTAAGAATAATGCGTGTCCAATTTTTATTAATGCACCAAAATTAACCTATTAGACTTAAAAATCAAGTATTTTTCAAAGAGAACAATTAAAAATGTAACGTTGTAAGTTCAATTATTTTGTCTTTACTTTTGAATATTTGATTTATAATTACTGATTTTGAATGAACAGTCGGATATTTCTAAATATTAAGTGATTGTTTCATTTCTTAGTATAAAATTTCAAATTGAATGCTTTAAAAATGAAACATTTTGGACAATAATAATATTTGGAATTTAATCAAATCTGTTAAATTATGAATATATTATTTAGAAGTTATTTTAAAATTAAAAATAATTTATAAAGTTTTAATGGGGCGTTTACATTTGTTCAACTAATTAGACTTTCCAATTAAAACAGTTTAATTTTTAACGTTGAAATCTGAAAATTCAAAGATTGTGAACTGATTTCGAAACGGCTTGTAAAATCAATCATTAATTACTTTTTAATAGAGTACTACTAGTTGAAGTCTGATTAAAACGGAGAAATATGGATAGCATAATTTTACTTGAAGACGGAATTAAATGGATAGATACAATTATATTATTTTTAATTGAAGATGGATTAAAAAGGATACATACGAATGGAATATTTTTCGTTGAAGACTGATTAAAACGGATAAATAGGATACCATCTCACGGACAGATAAGGATAAAAAAGTTCCGACTGAAATGGATATGGGCGGATTGAATTCCACCTCACGTATTGAAAATTATTCGAACGGATACAGATTTCAAAATCTCACAAAGGATAGACCATGATTGAAAAGGATGTAAAGTGCTCAAGCGAACGGATAAAAAAATTCTATCCGTTTGAATCCGCTAATTCGTATCCGTTTGAATCCGTTTACCTTCAGCAGGGATCCAAATTGAATTACCTGAAAGAAAAATATGCGAGTCCTCTGAGGAATCAATTGATGAATCAACCGAAGAATTAATTAAGGATGAATTAGAAAGTAATAAGCACAATGAGCAGCATTCCAATCTATTTGATGATTACTTAGGGTGGAAACTAAACCTGGTGATGAATGAAAGAGTAAAAGTTGAACCAAATGCAGCCGAAAAATTATGGAAACATATCGAAAGGGATAATATGCAAAATTACACCCAACGAAGGGAAAGAAATAGTAGAAATGATAAACTATTTGTCCAACTACTTGTTAATAAAACTAGCGAACTAGGTAACTAAACAAGAAAAGGAAAAGGTCAAGAGAGAAGCTCACGGTGCCATTATCAAAGCAAGAGCAAAACTAGCAAAAGTGTCGCAGTTGACAACTACAAAAGGCAGTTAGTATAACGAACCAGACTACAGCTATTATTTCCGATATTCCCCTAAAACTGCTTGAGAATGGAGCCATGGAAATATTTGGTCCGTTGTTAGAGACAAAGGGCAAAAATCAGTATAGTTTGAGCATCCAGGACAGGTTAATGCGATAAACTTTATTACTAGCAATGAAAAACAAAACTTCTGAAAGCATCCTAGAAAATCCGATGGAACACATTACGTTTACGTGTTTGCTGCACTACAAGCTATTCTGTCTGATCAAGGACAGAACTTCTTGTCAGAACTAGCTCAGCAGTTTGAAGAAGTGTTCAAAATTGGGCACATTAAAACTAATGCACTCCATCCTCAAGCAAATGAAAATATAGAAAGAATATATTCAATATTGAGAAATATTATTGAGACTTCAATGGCAGAAAACAATAACAAGTGGGATAAAAACATCAAGTTCATAAATTACGCGATAACCACCACCAGGAACGAGATTACGGGATTCTTGCCTTTAGAGATGACCTTTGAAAGAGACCCAAACCTTCCCTCAACACTAGCCCGATCACCCATCGAGCACCATCGATCAACAATCGAGCAATTATAAACTAGAAACTATAAGAAATTAGATTCAAACATTGTAGATTAGCTTTCTGCAAGAGTCGAAGACATAATACTGACGTATTAAAAAAAAATAAACATGAAATGACAATAATTTTACATATAAAAAAATTTTTATTATAATTATTCACAAGAATGGAAAATAAATTTCAGCAAAATTCAGATTCAGGTTTTGAACGCGATCATTAATAAAAAATAATCAAATCAAATATTCAAAATAGTTAATTATTTGCACGGATAAAGAAAAACATTGAAAATTAATTTCTTATTATTAAAAAAAGATTGACTCATATCTATAATATTTCTTTCTAAAAAGTTAAGCTTACCAACTTCCATTATTTGAAAATGAAGCAAGTTTATATCTTAAATATATTTTGGACTTGGATTGCCTGAATTTTTAATTTTTGTCTGTTTCTTGAAAAGTCGAAAATCTTTATTTTTCTCTTCTGTCGTTTAATTTCAACGTCATTCACATGTTCAAATGCTAGGAACTCGAAGCATTTTAAATTAAATTGAGTATAACTCCCACATTAACTTTATTGAAAACAATTTATTCTATGCAGTTCATAACTTTTTCCGAATCCCCCAATTTTTCGGGACGACTAGACATAGCCTCTTTATTTGAATTCTTATTAATTGGGAAAGCATTTCTAATTTCAACTTTAAAAAAACAACAGAAA